>VURO01016532.1:7296-27652 GCA_015108175.1 Pelvicachromis taeniatus
GGGATATAAGTGGCAGAAATAATCTTTCTGTGAAAGCTGGCTGGGCTCAGTGTTAGAAATAGAATGAATTGCTCAGGGATGCTGGGACTCAGATTAGTCACTACCTTACAAAAAAGGATGGATGGATGGATGGATGAACTAGTTGATCTTTCTTGTAACAGAAAAAAGAAGGTTAAGTATAAGGTTGATTTGTTAAATCCTCCTTGTGTAGCATAACTCTCAAATATATTTGCATTTCAGAGATCCTTCAATCCTCTCCACACATCTTGGTGCATATTAGCTTGTTCATTAATCTTTGTAATCACTTTCTTAATGTGTTCCTACAGACTTCAGCTAAATATCCTTCCTTTTCTAAGACATAAACAATCCATCTATACATATTTTTGAACTTTTTGTCCAGTTTAGGTTGGAACCTGGCCCAGTTGTCACAGAGGTGGACTTCAGCCTGCAATGGCCACAGGTGACACACAGAAACAGAGAACAGTCCATATGTACATTCATGCCTATGACCAATTACCGAACCAAAGATGGCCCTATAATATTGAGTTAGACTTTCTTTGTGTGTGTATGTGCAGAGGCTGGAGTGTTTTGGTGGTGATGTACAGACTTGTTTCTGGGGACCAAACTGCAAAGATCTTCATCTTCTGTTGTAGCCAAATTCGGCCACAGTCAGTACAGCTGTGTGCAGTTTTCAAAGGATTCGTGCTACTCTTTGATGTCTACTTCCATCCTAGATTAGATTTTATGAAGACATGTACATGCTGGTACAAGGCACCACTTTTTTTCCTACCATTTTTAATCTCCACCAACACTGGCACAGAAAATCTTCAGTATCATTTGGTTTCTAACTTTGTTTTTAACTTTGAAAACCTTTTGCCTATTTATAGTCAGTCTCTGGCAAAGCTGCCAAACAGGAAACGAGCTCCTACACCAGCAAATTTGATGTATTTTCTTGATTACTCTTCCTGAGGTTATCCACTACTAAGAAGCACTGTGAAAAAACAAAAACATGTTTTCCCTAGTAGAGTTGATCCTGTAAATGTGTTGACATATTTCTAAGCATATGCTTAGAATAAACATAGGCTTAGAAATATGTCAAACACTCAAAAAGGCTAGGAATGAGTTATTATTCTTTTCTTTTTTTTTCTTAAAGAAAATCATTTTCAATCACTGTCTATCAAATATGGAGGCAAGGTTGAGGTGAGAGTCATAGCTCAACAATTGCATTGTGTTTGGTCCAGTCTCGACATATGAACTTTCCGCTTTCCTAGAAATGTGAAAAAATTATTGCCACAATTTTAAAATAATAAAGTTGCCATTGTAATTGTGTCCCACTCTCAGCCACAACATGGCTGTTTGTAGTTATACTGGATTTTAAAACCTGCTTTTAACATTGTAAGATTCCCACAACTGAATTAACTAATAATCAACAGTTATAAAGAATTGCGTGTGTTTTATGTTTTCAAAAACCAGTCCACAAATGCACCTCCCCAAACACACACACACACACACACACACACACACACACACACACACACACACACACACACACACACACACACACACACACACACACACACACACACACACACACACACACACACACATATGTATATTGTACACACAAATAAAACTAAGGAACAGGAACAAATACTGGGTATTCTGTGAAACAAGCAGGTTTTTTGTTACCTGTCACCTACCACTAACTCATCTATATTTGTGCAACATGTTCTCATACATAGACATATGGTTTATCATCTGTTTCATCTTCTTCCTATTGGAAATGACAAGTCAGAATGTCAGGATCTTACCTGCTGTTGCATATCACTGACAGAGATTAAAAGAGTCCTGACTGTGCAGTCCAAGGGGGTGGATGTCCAGAGTGATGAGTGGAAGATGACACTTTTCCTTTTGGTCTGAAGAATAGAAACAATTATTCTGACCTTGTTAAATGCAAACAAGAACAGTACGTGTCTTTTGTATGTGCAGCTGTCTTAGCGTTTATGTGTGTGTTTGTGTTTCAGAGAAAGAGAGAGATAGATATTCAGCTGTTCTGATTGGGAGACAGACCAAGAGGAAAAATAACTGCGCAAAGTGTAAAGAAGATGTGCACAACAAGAGCGCGTGCACAATTAGATCAGACTGTGTTTAGCTAGCAGATTCAGGAGAGGGAACAGCTTGTCCAGTGTGTATGTGTGCACCCTTGTGTGTGTGTGTGTTAGCTGTTAGAGAACCAGATCTAGGCGTCCTCTCCTCTTAACCTTTTCCACTACAGGTTTTACTTTTTTGGTCCAGGCCGTACTAAGCACCTGGGATAATGTTCTGCTCTTTTAATTATGCTCCTGCTGTGATGGCCTTAGGTGGCATCAAGGTCTTGTGATATTGCCACAGAGCTAATGAAAGTGTCTGTGGATGCTTTATTCCTCATTCTCATGAAAGAACAGAATGTGATGGTCAAGAAAACTTCATTGCATTTCTTTGTCCCTTGTACTTGCTTTTAAGATTCAGTGTGTGCGTCAAATTCAAATTTCCTTTGATATGACAAAGGGTGAGAATGAGACAAAGGGTGAGAATGTTCTCTTCCACTCTAATCTTGATGAATAGATATTGATAGAGGCCAAAATCCTCATGTCATGCAATGACAGAAATTCAGGACACAATGAACTTCTGTTTCTGTTGCATCTTTGCTGAAATGGAGAGTTTATTAAATAATAAAGATAGATTCAGCCAGCGTTTAGAACAGGTACATTAAACATTTGTTTAGCATTTGGTAAGCTTTTGAAACAAAGGGATGAAGGATGATTCACACAATGTTTCTGTTTTTAATAATGGAAATGCATACCAGAAGCAATAATCCTCTTACAGGTTTTTCTATATGCAGTTGCAATGGGTCACTGGGTCCGGCAAAAATAAACACACCCATAGAGCTCTATTAGGACAGGTGTGTCCTTGTCCTTGTACAGAGGGTGTACATGTATTGGATAACAGCCCTCCCTCCCAGCTGTTCCTGCAGCAGCAGTCATAGCTGAAACTCAGTGTTCATGTCTCTCCTATATGATCCAGAAGATGTGTTGCCCTTTAAAGTCCTTGTCAGTGTTAATAAAACTACCAAATGCACCAAATTTAACTTGTGACAGAAATAAACAAATAATTCCAAGAAATATTTGGTGATTGTGGTTTTTCTTCAATATTTAGTGATCCATTGTTCAACATCTTTGGAGAATTGCATACACCTTCAACATAATTACACTCAGAATACCAAAGGTCTTGATTTTGAATCTACTCTTGGAGTTATAAAAAACAATGGAGACTTATCTGAATTCTTTTTCTACAAATAAATAAATGACTTATGTTGTTTCTCAAATATGTAGGTATTGATCTCCTGGGAGGCAAGTAAGGGAAAAAAGATAGGTGAAAAGCCATGTGTTAGAATGCCTTACTCACCTGCTCTCTACTAGAAATCTCTAATCTGTCTCACTGAGATTCACTGCAGTTTTCATAGATGAAAATGTAACTTTTAAAAAATCGCCAAAAGATTTGGGAAGAATATGTATATTATACTGCAAAAATTATTTTTAGATATTTTTTCTCGGTCTTGATGGCAGCAATATTTAACTTTTTAGAGAAAAGTTTGCATTATGATCAAACATGAGGCATTTTGCCTGAATGTGCACAAAGAAATGCCCAAACCTAAATTCTCTGATCAACAAAGGACATGTAATGACCACATTAGCAGAACATTATTAGAGTAGACTGGCTAACTTTAATACATTTTTACTTTGTAAGGATATAGACAAATAAAAATAAAAACATATTCTTACTTAATTTTGCTTAAATTTAAGTTGTTGCCACCAATACAAAGTAGTATCGTATATCAAGAGCACAAACCGGGCTATATGATACTACCTGTGTTTGCAAATCAGCCTTGCTGTGAATGTACAGTCTTATTACAGCACGTACACATGTTTCAAACCATTTTATTATCGCACAGAACGGGAAAGAATATTGACTTTCACATCAAGCGCTCAAAAATAAATCTATTTTCATTATAATCTTGCTTGGGGTGATATTTAATTTTCCATTACAGCATTAACGGCTGCAGTCATATTGACAGTTATGTAATCTTCTTTTTCAGTGTGTCTAATAAACAAACATAGAAAATGTCATAGTCTCTGCTCTCTTTTGATCTTCAAAGGCTTCAAGAAAATCGAAAAGGGATGGAGGTGCGACACCCGATTAGCTATTACAGGGTAGTGAGACTAATCACATTTAAGTGCAACATCAAGCATATTCTTTTTTCTGTTGGTCTTCCTTCATCCCTTTAATCTAACACACAGATTTGCTTTTACCAGCTTTACTAAACAACACAAATCAATTGTAGCTTAGCCTGTTGCATCTTCTCTTGTTAGACATCTGTCATTAAATAATTCGCCTTGTCAGCAGGTACCTGGGTGAGTGAGAAAGCTGATATTTTGCTGTATATTTAGATTTGTGTCCATTAGGTCATATTCTCTTAACCATAAAAATGAGCACATGTTCATAAATATAAGGTGCGAGTATTAAATAACAAGACTGAGCTTAAGTAAGTCAGTAAGTCAAACCAGCTTTTTTTAATAATCACATCTCGTACTGCATGTAAAAGGGTCAACAAGGTGGCATGACGTAACACACAGAAGGAACAATACACTATTCAAAATTCAACACCTGACTGCATTGCAGGTGATGCGTGTCTTCATGACACAGGCTGAACACTGAGTAATATCACGGAACAATTTCTTTCAAACTACATTTCCATGTAAATGCAAAGTGCAAAAATGTGACAGGTCTTTTCAAAAGAAAAACAAAAGGGTTTAACTTTAAATTCTGGAGATTACTTTGAAAAGAGCATTGTTGAGTGCTTGGTGTTCAGTGAAAGCAAACCGAGTGACGCATAGCCATCTCAGGAAGAAAGTAATTTTAAAGCTGATTAGCATTCAGTTTATCTTTGCTGCTTCGATAGGAATTAAGACATTAAGTAGTTGTCAGGTGCTACTAATGAAATTCACTTGACATGAAAGAACAATTAGAAAAAAACTGAACAAGTATTTTCTTGAAAGGTCGTTACGAGAAAGCCTCTTCTCAGTAAAAGGAACATAGCAACACAGCTTAGGTTTGCAAAACTGTACCACAAGACTTCTAAGACAAAGGTTTGTGGACAGACATGACCCAAGTGGCGATGATTGGCTACAACACATAGTGCCACTTTGGGGGTTAAACCAAACACAGCATATCATCACAAATACTTCAACTAACTAATAGGCATGGTGGTTTTTGCAGTCACAAGAGCAGGGCACCCTGTAGTAACTAAATCAACTAACCCCCCCCCCCGTATATCGAAGTATTACAGTTATACGTGTCTAAAAATGTATCCAACCAACAGCAGAATGGCTGCAAAAGAAAAGAGTCAAGGTGTTGCGATGGCCCAGTCAAACTCCGGGCCACAACTTGTTTGAAATGCTGTGGCAAGAGACCTGTGCATCAACAAATATCCACCAAACTCAAGGAAATTAAGCAACCATGTAAAGAAGAGTGGGACCAAATTCCTCCACAATGATGAAAGAGATTAATTCATTCATACATATAGTTGCTCCTAGAGATGGCTCTAAAGGTTAGTGAATCATGGGGTGGCTTTTTGGGGTTAGAGTGGCATTTGGCAGGTGGGGGAAAATAATGACTTACAAATGAGTCATTCTTTTGGGGTTTTTTTTTTTTGAGCTCCAGTGGATGTTTTTTGTGTGCAGGTGATGATCCACTGACTTGTGCTGCTACTCTGATTTTCACTACTTTTTGTGGATTTAGCCAACTGAATTCACCAAACTATAAGCAGTGAGCTATATGGCTGGTTTGCAGTTAAACTGATATGAAACCAGAATAATGGTTAGAATTTGGTAAGGTAAGGGAATCTAATCAGCACCATCAACATGATACTGATGCTCTTTATACTCTCACTAGCAAAAACTTAAAATTTCATATGAATGCTGCCTAGTATATATTTTAATGCAACTTTTGAGTAGCACAAAATTTGTACTCTTCACTAAGCTTTAAAGGGGTTTCACAAAAGCTCAATTCAGCATCAGATTATGTATAGATTCAATACCTGATTAAAGACTCTAAAATAGTAAGTAGTAAGAATTAATGGTATAAAACACATTTTTGGAAAAGGATGAAAGGTTTAGCTCCCTGGCCGTGATGATCCATGGATTTCCATAAGGCTTGTAGGTATGGCTATTTTCTAATAAGCTAAACTCTGTTTAACTTTTCAAGTACTTTAAGAACTATCAAGAAAATAATAAATAATAAAATTCCACTTAAGCATTAATGAATTATATCCTCATCACAGCCACGAGAAGATATTTCCAGGTAATACAGAGTTCACCCAGATACACGCCTGTACAACTTGTACTTGGTAAGGCTTAAGTAGCCAGGTTCCCTGAGGTCAGAGAAAAGCTGGGTGCACGGGATTGCTCTTCTGGGATGCTGATCACTATCAGAATGCATAAACATGGTGGGTCAATTTAAGATATGAAGGATAGCCTGAAAACAAGAGCCGCTATGACGCAGAGCAAAATGAGATCGCTCTTGGGTTCAGGTGACAGCTCAGGTAGGCGAGTGCAGTGAAGGTCAGCATTTGCATGTGTGTATGAGTTCATGTAGAATCTATGTGCATTTGTACATGAGTTATGTAAATTACCTGTGCATGTTTGCACCTGTTCAACTCTGAGTTCAGTCTCACATTACAGAACATCAGTTTCTCGATAACGTTGATCCCTGCAGTCATGGCGCCAGTAATGCACTCAAAGCAGTGAGGGCCAATTATATATAATTAGCTAAGTGCAGCGGCAAGGCTAACAGGCTGCCAGTATTGACCAAGTCTGTCATTTTCTCAGTACACCATGTCCTCCTGCTGCTGGTAATGACTCTTCAGGGCCCAAGAGTTGCAGCTAGGCACTGACACACAGATTGCAGGACATGACCTTGTGTTCTATTGTTGTGCCACGTGGTCCAGACATAGTTGCTAAATTTAGCAACACGAACATGAGAGGAAATTCTATTTTGGTCATTTCCACACAGACAATGGAATTTTACTTTTCACACCATTTAATCTGTTTGAATAATCACGTCTTCACTGCAATCCCTCCCTGGATTTGTGTTGAAATATTAAATGGTACTGTATGTGTATCTGAGTGCTCATTTCTCTTTTTATTGAGTTGACCTCGCATTTATCATTAGACTGTGTGAATCAAGTGACAGAAGAAGGGCAGACAAGCATGACTGTCCTTGCCTCTTTATTGCATAGCTCAACAGCACTATCCTCTCCTGTTTCCAGGGTCAAAAAGAGGCTAGGTTTAGATTACTAAACTATGAGCTAACTAAGACAAACCGGGTGAAATACTCAACATATTATAAATCTGTTTAAAGTGGGCCTCTGTCTACATCAATCAAATCAATGAATTAATTACAGATACTCCTGATCTAAACTCACCCGGCCCCGGATAAGCGGCAGAAGATGGATGGATGGATGGATGGATGGATGGAGAACACCTGCCATTACATCCTCTCCACCACCGTGGGTGAGACCAAAGAGCTGTTACTGGACATCAGGGACAAGACTGTAAGACCATCAGGTGGAAGCTTAGGTCTTCCAGCATAACAATGACCCAAATCATACCACCAAGGCAACAAAGGAGTGGTTAAAGAATAAGCACAATATGGTCATGGAGCAGCCTAGCCAGTCTACAGACCTCAATCCTATAGAAAATTGCTAGTGGGAGCTGAAATTTTGAGTTGCCAAGCAGCAGCCAAGCATCCTGAAGGATCTGGGGAGTTTCTGTAAAGAGAAGAGAAATGTGTGGAAACTTGGTGACCAGCTACAAGAAACATCTTATCACTGTGGTTGTCAACAAGGGTTTCTCCACCAAGTACTAAGTCATGTTTTACTCTGAGATCAAATACTTAGTTCACTCAGTAACATGCAAATCAATTCATAACTTTAATGTATGATTGATATTCTGTCTCTCTCCATTAAAATGAAACTACCATAAAAATGACAGACTGTTCGTTTCTTTTTTTAAGTGAACAAAATTGCAAATCAGCAGGCCATCAAACAATTATTTCTTCAAATGTATTTAAATTGTGTGAAATGTCAAAGTTATAACAGCTATTATAGCTCTTCAGGGTGGGCAATGAATTTCTCAAGGGGCCACATGAGAAACCAATAAGTTTATTAAGAGATAAGTTAATAGTCTGAACTCAGTGCTGCTCAATATTAATTTTATCTCTTTATAAGCGTTTTGGCACTGCTCTGTACTGCAGCCCCAGTTTCTCATTTTCATTTAGGTTGTAAAGTATAGTTGCTTGAATAAATAAAGAATACATTTCAAATCAAACTACATCACTTTATTTTGTACTTTAAATCACCACCTTTTCTGCTCTCAGACAGCATTGGATCTTTTCACTGAATTTCAAGACATTTTAACACGTACCAGTGAGAAAATTGCTGGTGTAGTTTTAACAAATTGTGATCTCTGGTGTTAGATAAGCTATTTTAGGTCTGGTGTTGCACATGTTTGCTCAGTGTCACAGTCAAGAGGACTGGTTAGAATGGAGTTGCTATTAATATTTTTAGCAACAATTTTTAGCAACAATTGTGCTTTTCCTATTATGACAAGTTTGTCTGCTGTGCCAGTTGCACTGCAACAACCGAGGCATAGCAACTAAACTGTATTACTCTTGCTCACAGCGTGATTACAAAAAATTAAAAATTATTCATTACTCATTATTTATTTATGTTACTCAAATAAGCCTACCTGTTTTCTGTTCAAGCTCACTATGCCCCTTTCTTTTACAGAGATATCAATACTACCACACTGGGACCCCACTGGGGCTACTATGCCTGGCAGAAAGATGGACTTGCATTATATTTGATAAGGTGTTTTCAACAGATATGATAAGATAAGATAATAAGATAAACCTTTATTAGTTCCACACGTGAGAAATTTGTTGTGTCACAGCAGAAAGTGGACAGTGCAAATTTACAGCAGCAAAAATGAGGAAAAACAATGGAATTAAATAAGATAAAAGGAATAACATACATAGAATAAAATACTATATACAATAGAATAGAATACTATGTTGTCAGAAAAATTTCACTTAGTCCATACATGTACTGCACATGTATGGATGTGTGTGTGTGTGTCTGTCTGCGCATGTGTGGTCAACTGCGAAGTCTTTGTTGTGGAGTCTGACAGCAGATGGAAGGAAATGCCTGTGATGTGGGATGGAGAGACTCCTGATAAAGACTCCTTATCAGATGCCCGAACCACCTCAACTGGCTCCTTTTGATGTGGAGAAGCAACAGCTCTACTCTGAGCCCCTCCGGGATGGCCAAACTTCTCACCCTATCTCTAAGGGAGAAGCCAGCCACCCTTCTGAGGAAGCTCATTATTGCCGCTTGTATCCGCGATCTCGTTCTTTTGGTCACTACCCACAGCTTGTGACCATAGGTGAGGGTAGGGACGTAGATCAACTGGTAAATCAAGAACTTCACTTTTACACTCAGCTTTCTCTTCACTATGATGGACCAATACAGCAGCCACAGCAACAGCAGCAAGACCCCGAAATACTCAAACTCCTCCACTTAGGGCAGGAAATATAGTCCCTGACCTGAAGTGGGCACTCCACCCTTTTCCAGCTGAAGACCATATCCTCAGATATGGAGGTGCTGATTCTCATTCCCAACACTTCACACTTGACTGTGAACCCTTCCTGTGCAAGCTGGAAGCCATCACCCGATGAAGCCAACAGAACCACATCATCTAAAGGTTTATCTAGTCTAATCTAATCTGACAAGCAGAGATGAGAGTCTGAGACCACCCATGTGAAAGCCTTCTGCCACTTGGCTATGCCTAGAAATTCTGTCCATAAAAATTACGAACAGAATCAGTGACAAAGGGCAGCCTTGGTGGAGTCTATCAGCCACTGGGAAAGAGTCAAACTTATTGCTGGCTATGTGGACTAAGCTCTTGCAACAATTGTATAAGGATTGAATGACTCGTAGCAATGGGCCAGACACCCCATTCTCCCGAAGCACCTCACACAGTATACTCCGAGGGACACAGTCAACATCAGTATTATATGTATCAATATCACTGCTCTAGATGTTAAATACGTCTTTTAAATACGTCTATATTATGTTTAAATACCTTTATATTATTTATTTTTACAGAGACCACAGACAAAAATGTTTATTAACAAACTCTGTGATATAGTCAAGTATTAATGAAAAATTAAGATAGAGAGTTTGCAAAACAGTTTCTTGAATTTAGTACATTAATTTAACCAAATTTGTTTTATAATATTTGAACCTGCACCTCTTTGACTTCCTTGTTTTGACGGACATCCTCTGTCCATAATTAAGGTTATCCTCACTGACATGTTAAAGCAGTTACTAAAAGTTTTGGTAGCACTTTCTATTACAGCTTGGTTATAAAATGGTAATAGTACGTTAACAAGGCAGAAACAAGAACATAATAATGTAGTAATTTCAATTTCAAATACCAAGGTAATAACAAGTGTTTAACCGGTAATATCATGGTAGCAACAGTGGTTACAGCTGAGAAATATTGCACTGAAATGTATGTAATTGAATAATAAAGGCCTAAGCAGAGTTAAGCCTGCTTCCAGAGACAATACCCAACAATGGCCACTATAAGATTAGTTATTTAAAGAATGGCACAATGATGTCTTATTCTCAGATTTCACTTGACAAAGCAGTGCCTACCTTGCTTTCCCTGAATGCTATGGCTTTACAGTATAATCCCTGTGGCAATTAGTGAATGAAATTGTGTATTCATATATGGATACAGGCATTGGACTTTCAAGTTCACCAGCCTTCTCTGACCTCTAACATCAACAAGGGATTTTCTCCCAGAAAATTGCTACTCACTGGATAGTTTCTCTTTTTCAGACCATTCTCTGAAAACTCCTTGTGAGGTCAAATTTCAATAAGTAAACAGTTTCTGAAAAAATCAGACCAACCTATTTAAAAACAACCAAGCCACCTTCTAAGAGACTTATGATATCTTTTCTCCATATTCTGATGCTTCAGCAGATTGTCCTAATGAGGTCGATATGATCATGACCTAAATGTACTGAGTTGCTGTGATGTAATTGGCTAATTAGATATTTGTATTAACAAGCAATTGGACAGGAATACCTATCAAAGATGCTGGTGAGTCTAAAATGTTGCTATGTTTACATGGAGCATGCAAGTACCTTAAACACTGTATGAACTAAAGCAAAATTATTTTCTGACTGACATTTAACAGGAAACAGTGGCTATATGGTTAAAACCTGAATGAGGTAAGTATTCAATATTCACTCTGCTTCTGCAATAAAGGAGGATCAAAGGTGAGAAGTCTGGTTGTGAACAGCAGGAGACAATCTTCTCATGCTGTGGACTAATTAGCTGGCTTGCAGCTGAGCACTGGGGGCAAACCTTCTTGAAATGCTTTGTGCTCTCACTGACCTGCTGTCAGAAGAGACTGACATTTTCCTAAAGATGTTACTCAAATTAAATATGTCTTGCTCTAGTAAAGCTTTTGTCTTTCAAATTCACTTAGATGCAAAAAATATGTTGCTGCAACACAAGGCAAAACTCTGACATATTATTTCAATACATTTTTTTGTAGATTTATTGTACTGTACGATCTTACGTGTCACACATTTTAATAAGGAAAGGCCAGAAAAGTAAGACATAGAATTATCTCTGCTGCAGAATATCAGTCCAATTCTTGCCATGCAAAGTCCCAAATGTGGCATCCCAGTGATTTCATAATAACCATATCACCCTGAATAATCGTCATAATGTATATCCTCCACACATATACACAAGAACTATGTGTTTTCAACTATTTTAAGTTTTTCACACAGTCCAGGAATAATTTGTTGGGTTAATCTCATAAGCATTGGACCATGCTGTACATGAAAGGACTACATATCCTTTTTTCATTAGCCTGCTGAGCCCAAAACTTCTTAAAGAGCCTTAAGGAATCCTGCTAATACACAAGGTTCCACAATCAACCAGGATTACTCATACTTCAGGGGTGGCTTTCCTTTTTCCATTATGTGGGATAATTTCATATTGGTAATTCATCAAAATCAGCCACAAGAGACTTAAACCACAGCTTCTTTCCTGTTAGGCCATGGCATTGTTTTTCATTGCACTTTTGTGTGTTAACTGTTCAAACACCTTGTCAAGATTGATGTAGGTTTCGAGTGTTCTTTCTTCTAGGGTTGCAGTATTTCTCCCCTTAAATCATAATGTGAAGTTGCATCCAAATTTGAGGTACCTTTGCAGTTGTATTGTCGTACCAAGTATTAACGTTTTTCTGAGAAAGTAGATGCAATGCACTTTTTCACTTAAAGTGTACAGTGAATGTGCTTTACTCTCATTTATGTGTGCTTTGTGATGCATTCAATACCTTCCTGTTAACACACACACACACACACACACGCGTGCGCACACACACACACACACACACACACACACACACACACACACACATATGTCAGAGCTCATTAAGAAGGGTGAATTGTGTTCAACTTGAAGACCACTATGCATGCCTGTGCATAATGTCTACGTAATTATTTGAAAAGAACATGCATATATGCCTTATTAGCTGAACAGTAGGAATATCCTTGTTGGCTACTTAGTACTTGCTCTCTCACTAGCTTGTGAAATGGCATCATACAGAGTCCAAATGGGAGACAATTAAACAGTGCAGATGTAAACAAAAACAAAGAAGATGGGCAGAACAGAGAGTGTATGTTTGTCTGCTTAATCCAACCATCCATTCATCTTCTTCTCTTCAACCAGCTGAAGGTCAGAGAGGGGCTAAAGGGTGTCCCAGCTACCATCGGGCAAAGGGTAAATGACAACTGTGATAGGTCAATGGCTAGATTCATGGTTGTGGTCAAATGACCTAGCCCATCCATGTCTTTGGATTAAATGAAAACCAGATTATTTCAATATATGTCAACTTTTACATATACCCGCTATGAATTTGTTTTGCTTTTGTTTAATAGTCAAAACTTTTATTTTATGATGAAGTTTCAGTAATAACTGCAACTGAAGATCTAATATTACCATCACATTACGAATGACTCTCTGACACAAATGTAATATTGGGCACAAAATTTGATGAGTGAGCTTTTATCAGGCTTGAGTGTGAGAAGATGTGTGTTAAATGATGATGATCTCTGTGACACACAACCTTTGGAGACTCACAGCTTAGTCAGCCTTGGAAAGCATTTAATAGCCATTTAGGTGTTAATGCTATCAGTGACCATTTTATGAAAATTTATGCAAATGCTGCTCCAGGGAAAAGCACATGGAGATAAAAATTAATAACCTTTTCAAATTAGTTGAACAAGAAAATATTTCATCTTCTCTTAAACAAAAATCTATTGCAACTACAGACATATAAAACCAAATTTTCATCTCTGTTAAAAGAAACTGATTAGGAAACCAAGAGAAATGCAGTTAATCCCTGCATATATCACACCTTCAAATCAAATTAGGTTTGTGTGATTAGAAACCTGTTCATTTCAAAGCGACAGATGGAATGTGTCCTTTTCAAACCTCTGGTGTTTAGGCTGTGGCATTCTCTATTGTGTGGCATTATCACACTCATTTGTAAAGAGGTGTAAGTCATTTGGGAAAAAAAGGCTAAATCAATATTGATCACACAAGGTATTTAAAGAGTTTTGCAAATTATTACAAATAAGTCTTTCCATTGCAAAAAAAAAAGGAGAAAAAAAACAATCTCCCAAACATATAACTCTTTTTTTTCATTATGAGTGCAATTTTTTCCTCAGAGTATTTGAGTCTTGTGACATAGTGTAATGTAATTTTACACAGAGCCCAGGTTGTACACAACAGCAACTCAGGTACCCGGTGGGAGTTTATGTAATATTTGCTGTGCGTACGTGTGTGTGCCTGTAGGGTTGGGCGCTCACAGAGGGGGTTAAATGTTGACATAACAACCTGGAGGGTGGCTCAACAGATTTTATTAAAATTTGGTATTACAAGGGAGCCTACGTGAGTGTGTGAGGTGAGGTTAAATATATTAATCCTTGCTAAAGACTTGCTACCTTTCTCTCTTTTCTTTCTTCTCCCTTCCTGCTCTTTAGAGAGAACTATTACAGTTACGTAAACAGTGCTGCAAAGGGCAGCAGCTCACTGACGTCTAAGGTTGAGCATTTATAAGATCACTCCGTGTAGACACATCCACTAACTGCACTGCTCATTGAAGTAACACAAATTTGGAATTGACAGTTGCCTCTGATACAAGTCGGTAGAATGCATCACGGAAAAACTCGAGTAGTACCTCAAGCCAATTTTCCGAAAAGCGCACTGAGCTCCTTTGTCTGCAGACAAAACTCACAAGGCAACAAATTAACGTATGTTACAAGTATCAAATTCAGCAAGGAATTGGAGTAAGATAGCTAGATACTACTCTTTCCCTAACAAATGTTAAATTTTCCACATCCAATAAAACTTACAGAAATATTCCATTCTTTGTCGTGATAAAGTAATCTTGTTCCTTGGTACCCCCAAAAGTCCACTGTCTTGTTTTACTTGGGGCAACGACCTAGCTAGTAATGACATAGATATATTGTCATTTTATTCAATTCAATTCAGTTTTGTTTAAAAGCACCGAATCACCACAACAGTTCCCTCTAGTCGACGTAAAGATCAATAATACAATAATAGCATAAATCCCAAACAAGCAAATTACCCCATTTGAGTAAGCACTTGGCAACAGTAGGAAGGAAAAACTCCCTTTTAACAGGAAGAAACCTCCAGAAGAACCAATATATATTTTTGCCATTTTATAGCTGAAATGGCGAAACATTTTGCAGAAATAAAGAAACTTTAACAGAGATGTTTTTTGTCCACAAAGAAACCTCGTATTTATTCCTTTTTGGTCTCCATCAACTTTATAACTAACAAAAATACTAAAGTACTTTATATTGACCTATTTTTCCTAATTTTAGATAATAGTTGGTGTTGGGCAGCATGCAGAGCAGAGATGGGCAATTAATTTTCCCAAGGAAAATTAGTGCTGGTTGGACCCAGCACTATGCTGAACTGAATTCTGCTCAATATTACTTTGATCTCTTTATAAACTGCTACTGAAAAGAGTATATGTTATAATTAGGCAATGAAAATGTGAAATCTGTCATAACCAGTGGAGCAAGCTGGATTCAAATGCAGGACATATGGGAGAAGTTGTAAGTCCAAACACAGATGTATTCTCTCAGGAACTCTATCAGGGTCATGATAGGGCTTTCTGCACAGTGAAGAAAACTGCTTAGTTCAAATTCACTGAGCAATGCAGAGCCAAAATATAAACACAAGGAACCTGCTTCACTAACACTGTGAGTTCAATGCTCAGGTGATGATGGAAGGATTACTATCTATCCAAGACAAACAGGTGAGCTCATCATCTTGAGGTACACAGGAACAAAGGGTGGGAAGTCAAAAGGAATCCCGCCACTGAAACACAAACGCATGGTTATGTGTTCACACACACACACACACACACACACACACACACACACACACACACACACACACACACACACACATAAACACAGAGAGAGAGGGAGAGCGAGAGAGAGAGAGAGAGAGAGAGAGAGAGAGAGAGAGAGCGAGAGAGCAACAAAGTGAGGATGAAACAGCACAGAAGAATGACCAACACAGAACAGGCCTCACAATTATCTCAAAATTCCCCAAATTAATTGAGAACATAATGTGCACACTTTTGCAAAACTTCAAAGACTTTTAACTTTGCACAAAGTACTACTGCAGTTTTATGTGTAGTTTATTTCTTAATCTTCAGTTTTTCATCTTTTTTCTTGTTCAGACAGAATTCCTGTCTGTGTTCAGCTTGCGGTCAGGTTTAGGGTCTGAGGTAGAAATGAGCAGGGCATCAGACAGGTGATCATCACTGAGAGAGGATCTATATCTGGATTTGTTCAACTTTATTATAGGATATCAAACCTCTTGTCCAGAGTCAATGAGAAAAAGTCAAAAGTCCATTTTGTTTTTCAACTTAAGCTCCAGATTGTCAGCAATTTCCTTGATCCACTTTATCATTGTTACCATTCTTCTGGAGATGGGTTCTTCTTTTTTTCTCAGGTCATATTAGCATGGCAGACTTCATCAAACACTCTTTGGTATACTCTCCAGAGAGTGGCTTACTGGTTTTAGTGATTTTGTGGGAAATCACAAAGCTGGTGTGGACATGACACGTGAGGATGTGTAAAGCTTGGTTAAAAATAAGTCCTTGTTACTTTTCCAGGTTTGCTGGCAAAGGTTCAGATGTCACTATCGGTCAAGTTGTTGTATTTCTCTTCATGGGTAGTCTCATAATGGTGATTCAAACAGTTAAACACAGCAATCTTCACAGACTATGCACTCAACCTTACTTCTGACTTCAGCAGATAAATATTTAAAGTCTATGTCTTGATAAAAACTCTACATTGTGTTTCAGTCTTTCTTTAGTTAGTGTGAGTTGATATTTTTCAGGCCTACAAAACTCACATTTAATAAAAGTCATTTGTATAGCACTTACATTGAAGTTGTAAGTGCAGATTCACTTGTACAGATGTGAATGTGCAAATGTATTTTTTTTTTTTAAATCCATCTAATGCAGGCTGGTCAGGGACAACCAAAGGGTCAGATGTGGCCTGCAGTCTGGTGAAGAGTGTTTATCTGAGCTATTTAAAAAAAATAATAATAAATAACTGTCATCAGATTCTTGGAAACTGGATTCAGTATAAGTGACAGTGAATTAAAATGGAAAAGTTGGAATACAAAAAAGCATTGATTTGCACTTACTTAAAGACTGACTCTATATTCTCCCCATTTTCTGTGTTTTATGTCAGCTGGTGAACATTTGGGATTTATTCCAGCCTTTACTGATTTTCAAGGGAGTCGCAATAATTGTGACCTGAGAGAGATTCTGGTGTTTTATGGTGTGTTCAGGTCTATAGGTGCACATAATGAGATATGTCTGTCTGTACATTTACTGCCATGAGGAAAATAACCACCAGACAAGACGATTTCCAGGTCAGATGGGTCAAAAAACACAAACCTTTTGAACCACTGTCTGTTCAGTGAAGTCATTAACGGCAAATCACTGATTACTAACAGAGAGAAGCTGAAGTTACAATGCTGATAGAACAACTTGTTCTGCCCTCGTCGCTATCTCTCAGAAGGATATAACTTTCGTGTTTTCGCGAAGTCATTAAAACAGGTCACTAAATGCCATAAACACTGGTGTTTTCCTACGCATGACTGGCAGCCATATTATCATATAGGGAGATGTTTTGTTGTTTCACATTTACAACCGCATGTTCTACGTCATGCAGAGAGCACGACATCAGCTTGTATGTTGTTGTAGATAATAATGTGGTTGACAGATTGTTAGATTGTTCAAACATGTAGGTGGCTGGCAAACTAAACTTGCACTGAGTCCGGTGCTCTGATTGGCTCTGAAATATGAAGCTTTTGTACTGGAAATCACGGACCCCGGTTTCATTCAACAGGTTTTCTCCAAGATAGCTTGGGCTGACACGCAACAGTCCCAAGCCTCACGCCATGTAAACACTGTTTGACCCCTCCTTATCTTAAACATAAAGAAATGAGGTAGCTTCTCCTTTCCTTTATTCCAGTGAACTAAACAACAAAGATTCTGCAGATGAGTAATTCCTAATATTAAAAAAAAAACAACCAAATGACCATCTTATAATCATCATCTTATGATTGACATTTCTTGCAGGATCGTTAGGACATTGCTACATATTCATCGTTGTTTTGTTGCTGAGTTGGTGATGTTGGCTTCACTGTTTTTGAATGTTTTTTGCAAGTAAACTGAGGTGAGTAAACAAATTTCATGGACAAATGCACAGTACTTTTATTAGAGTTTGCAACCTGTTATTTTGCAAGATGAAAGGTCTGAAATGGAGTGGAAAAAAATATTATTATCAAATATATCTGATGGGTCTTCGAGGCGCATAAAGAGCTCCAGAAGCTTTTAAAAATAGTACCAGAAAATAAACCTCCTGGCCCAGCCATCGTAGCTCGTGCCCGTGGTAAATCAACTGTAGTCCTGTAGTTCTTCTGTTTTCTTCTCCTGTACATAATGGAGTGTGTATGAACTGCTTTGTGGTTATACACAATAAAAATAAAAATGTTATCTAAATCTGTGTTTTGATGTGATTGTCCAAATATCAATCAAATGAAATTTAAGAACTCTTTTATGGGGATTTTTAAGGATGATTTGTGCAAATGAAATTTCAGATTATTTATCTCTATATTACTTTTTTTGTTGAGTTTAATTGCAAAGTTAATATTGATTTAGATCAAATATGTCCTGCTTGCAACAAATGTAGAAGTAGTAATAGGAAATTTTACTAGTAATTTTTAAAAATGGCCATATATTTGGGGCGTATTTTGTAGTGCTGCAGTAGTTTGAATCCAGGGTGACTGGGGCTCCTCTGTGTGGATGTTGCATGGTCTTCCTCAGCCTGTATGCTCTCCCTCCTGCATTCTTGCCACAAGCTCATTAGGTTAACTTGTGATCATAAATTAGGTGTAAGTCTGAATGATTGTCTGTCCCTCTGTGTTAGCCCTCTGACAGATTGGCAACCTCACCAGGGCAGACTGCGCCCCAGAGTTATTCCTGAGTTTCTTAGCCTTCAAGGGCAGATTAGTCATACAAGTCAGTATGAACCAACTCCATGTCTTTCCACCAACACACTCATCCACAAAATGATGCACACACATGCACATATTCTTGTCAAGTATTAATTAGTCACTAAGTAAATGTGTGCTATGTGTGCATAGCTGTTCATGTGCAAGCTGCCACAGAAAAGAATGAGGATGATGACATAGTGCAGAAACTGTTACTGTTCTGTGGGCTAAGTAGTTTCTAGAATAGAGTCTGATTCTACACAAGTAGCTGCAGTTTATGAAATCAATAAGAGTGCTTAGCCTTTCTTTTATACATAACATCACAAATGAGGTCAAGCCACAAATCACAGTGAAAAATATCTGCAGCTCCTCTCAGCAAAAACACTCGGACTGTGTCACCACCATCTGCTGCAGCTGTGTTATCAGTTTTTCTTGGTGTTTTTTAAACTGGACTGGTTTCTTCACAATAAAGCATGCACTTAGTGCGCCTATTCAGATGCCAAAAATAACAACAAAATGTAGGTCTGTTGTGAAGAGTTCAGTCCTCTCACCAGACCAAAATAACACAGTTTTGTTTTCACATAAAGTATTCTGTCCTCATAGAGAAATACACTATCTCTTTTTTTTTTCTTTTTCCTCTGTGTTCTCTTTACTAATTGATGAAGGCAAACATGGCTGAGAAGGAAATGAGCCTAATGTGTATGACTGGCCATGGTCTGAGTGGGCTGGAGCTGGTGTGTTTACTCTACCGGCAGCCATGTAGACAGGTCAGTGCATGCGGCTCAAGTTTTATGACAAGCGTAAAAACACAACGCAAAGATATGGTGGCTGAAGACACATTATAATGTTCTGCGTGTTAGTGTGTTCTAGGACTGACCCTGAGCTAGCTCTTAGGTGAGCAGCCAGGGTCTGTGTATCTGTTATTGAGCTTCAAGAAAATTCACTGTGAAAATGTTGATGTTTCTTTTCCTGTGGCTAAGCAAATAAACTCTGTCAGCTCTGACTCATTCAATGCCAGCTTTTACCAAGAAATAAAATGACTGTTAAATGTCTATTATGAAATACACATTTCAATATGAACTTGAATGTATTATGAACATATTGAGTTGCTTAGCAAAATCCTTGGTTAATCCTTATTTAAGGTACAATCACATATGTTGCTTCTCACCCAGTGTCAGCTGAAAAAGGCTTTGCCTGACATTTGATGTGCACTTAAGAGAATCATGGATGAATAGGACAACATCCCAACTTCTAGGGAAACAGGGCTGTTTCAATTGAAATCACACGGCTCTTGATAAGTATATCATGACATGAACAGAAGAGACGACTGCTGACCTCTGAAGAATTTGACCTATATCGGTCCGTATTCAGACAGACTGTGTACAAACTCTGTACAAATGGAAAAAGATTCAAGAACATTGCGCTCCAGGCATTACCAAGAGTGCATAGTCTGTGAGGTCACAGGGACCCAAGGTAACTTCTATACAATGTCTCACACAGGCTGATGCTCATATTCACCATTGCTATTCAGTGGTGTGCACGGCAGGACTA
>VURO01016532.1:27943-41015 GCA_015108175.1 Pelvicachromis taeniatus
TAAAGAAACAGATCCTCCTCTCACAAACAACCCAACCACACGAGATGAGAACCCTTAGCAAAAAAAAAAAAACAAAACAAAACAAAACCAAGAAACACCAACATGTTCCAGCGTGTTTACATTTCTCATACCATCTAATTTTAGGATTATGTGGAACTAAAACATGCAGAAATATTTTTGCTGCAACTGTAATTACTTAACCAGAACTCTTGAAAACAACAAGAATAATCCTCTGTGAATAAGAGTATTTAAAATCACCTATCGTATTTTCATGCAGGCCTTTTGATTAAAGCCTAAGCCTGGACAAGCTATTCCTCACGTGTCATGTTATACACATCACTGAGAACACACTGGCTTAATTACTGACCAATAGTCAAGGGTCTAGCACTGTTCACTCCAGCCGGGTTACACAAACCCATCACTGAAGCACTGAACAACCAGGCT
Source organism: Pelvicachromis taeniatus (assembly GCA_015108175.1). Classification (NCBI taxonomy): domain Eukaryota; kingdom Metazoa; phylum Chordata; class Actinopteri; order Cichliformes; family Cichlidae; genus Pelvicachromis; species Pelvicachromis taeniatus. The sequence continues at coordinate 28,388 of VURO01016532.1, forward strand.
TAGCTACACCTATCTGATTTCGTTCCTGCTACCCCACAGAATGCTAACAAAGGTCATCAGTATTTGCAAGTTTTAGGATTTGTGTGAAATGAAGGTAAATATCCAGACTTGTGCCAATAGGGTAAAATATGATTTATTATTTCAAGCATATTTGGAGTATCGGGCAACAAGGCTGAAGAATCAGCGACCTGTTAAGATATCAACACTGTGAACCCTGGTGACAGCTGTGTTGCATCAGCTTAATGAAGCGACACTCAACATATGTAAGAAAGGAAAACTTGAGAAGTTTGTAAAGTTTATAAACTAAATTTCTAAATAAAATAGATTTTGAATAGATTAGTAGTTTGTTTATTATTATTTCCTTAAAGTTTTTCAGAATTAGTTGGTTTCGTACAACTTTTGTCATATCCTATTTCTACTTGATTATAATTTACTGACTCTTTAATTTTAACTTTTTAAGCTACTATTTAAAAAAAAAATAAAACTGTTAATGTATTTTTTTTTAAAACATAACAGCAGCAAAATGTGTAAATTAGACAAATCACTGTCACAAATCCCCAAAGAATTGAGGAAATTTAGTATAACAGAAGGAAATTGTTTACACAATAAATACCCTAGTGAATAGTGACACATTTAGTAGCAAGAGCAATTCCAGACAACACCCAATACTTTCTTTCATTCTTGAATCCTCTCTACAATGATTCCCAGGTGAGAAGACAAGTGAAAGGTGATAAGGGATTGAACTGGTAAAGTGGATAAGCAGAGTCTGAGTCACAAACCGAAGGCTCTATCTTGGGCTGCTTCGATTAATACCTAGCAAAAAATCAATAGAAATGGGACCGGATGGCTTGCAGCGCATCAGTTACACCCAGCTGTAGCCCACTTCAGCTGGGTGCCTGATGAGTGCGTGTGTTCAAAATCTTTTATGTAGCCTGGATTGCTTGCATTTGTGATGATCTCACAACCTAAAGATATTTAGCAACACAAATAAACTCGTAATTATCTTCTAAACAGGCTGACACGCAAGATGGTTCATGGAATGAAGGAATATAATGATTAAAATCAAAATCCAGTCACCCCTTTGACATATGTGTGTATCACTGCGCCCCCCTCAGTTTCCCTAACCTTGTTCCAGCTGTTTTCTCCTGACAGACAGTCTGTTTACTCACCAGTAGTAAAAGAGAAAAAATAAAGCTTCTGTTTGCAAGAAATTTGACTTCTGTCTGAACTTGGACTGTGTGGTTGCATACTCATAGGAGGTTAATGCTTTAACGGCAGTAATGTCATTGCAGTCCTATGTCTCATTATAATGCACACACTGTGAACAAATGCGTGAGTAATTACATTGCCTAATTAAGAGAGAGAGAGAGAGAGGATGGAGAGAAAGCGAGAGAGAGTGCGAAGAGTAAACTAAATGACATTTGTGGAATTGCGAATACTTGATGGCGAGACTCTGAAAAGGTTAAGCATTATATCTGAAAACAAACTCGTGTTTTCTTTTGATGAGAGGTAGAAAGGGCTGACGCACAAAAACAGCGCTAATTCCAGGTCTTGCTCCAGCTCTGAGAGCTGTAGGGTGACGCATGACGCACTGGAGGCGCGGCAAACCTTCTCCATAAATTCCCAGCCTGTTCTCCTCTGGCTTCAGACAGGGAGCGAGGTTAGAGCCCTCACGTCACTGACAGGATTTCTGAACGATCTCTTTGACAGAGCACCATTTGCGAACGGGTGCATCTGCTGCAATCATGATTAAGAAAATGTCACCACCCGAGAACGAGTTCGACATCCCGGCCAAGAATTGCCATCGAATGGTGATTCTGGGCTCCACAAAAGTCGGGAAGACAGCCATCATTTCTCGGTTTCTCAACGAGAGGTTTGATGACCAGTACACGCCTACTATCGAGGACTTTCACAGGAAATTCTATAGTATCAAGGGAGACGTTTACCAGCTGGACATTCTGGACACATCTGGGAACCATCCCTTCCCAGCAATGAGGAGGCTTTCGATCCTTACTGGTGAGTTTTGCAGACACCTGAAGCTTTGACCATGCATTTAATTGGTTAGAAATATTGTTATTATTATTTTTATTTGATATTTAAACATACCTTCTCTTGTGTTTTCCAGGTGATGTGTTCATTTTGGTTTTCAGTCTCGATAACCGAGACTCCTTCCAAGAGGTGCAGCGCCTGAAGCGGCAGATATACGAGACCAAGTCCTGCCTGCGAAACAAAACCAAGGAGAACGTAGACGTCCCGCTAGTCATCTGCGGCAACAAGTGTGACAGGGACTTTTACCGTGAGGTGCAAGAAAACGAGATTGAGCAGCTAGTTGGCGGGGACGAACATTGCGCATACTTTGAAATCTCAGCAAAGAAAAACACCAACGTAGACCAAATGTTTCAGACTCTCTTCACCATGGCCAAGCTGCCAAACGAAATGAGCCCCGACCGACACTGCAAAGTTTCCCTCCAGTACTGCGAGGTCCTCCACAGGAAGTCGTTCAGAAACAAGAAGTGCAAGGACGGGAACGCATATGGAATAGTGGCGCCGTTTGCACGGAGACCAAGCGTGCACAGTGACTTGATGTACATAAAGGAGAAAGCTGTAGGCAGCAGCCAAGCCAAAGAGAAAGGCTGCATCATATGCTGACAGTTCATTTGCCAGTTTGCAAGAGACGTTTTTGTGAAGGTTAGGAGCCGTGGTGGACAGCCAGTTTACTGAGAAGGAACATGTAAGCCCATAAACTGACACAGTGGTGCAGCCTAGGCTGAGACTTGTGAACGAGCTCGGCTCATGAATCTCTGTGTAGTGCAGTAGATGCTCTGAAAATGCTGTAAATCTGTCTCTATTTTAGCTTTCCAAGAGCATTTGAGATTTAAAAAAAAAAACATGTTTACACTTCACTGTGCTTTTTCAACCATGGTGAAACTTGATTGTTGCATTATGATCAAATTTAATGCTAAATGTGTATTTATTGTCTACTCTGACTTTTGCATATGAAAGAAAATAAAACTTGTTACTTTTATAATCTGCCTTCCCCTTCCTTTTCATTTCAAGCCAATCTCAAAGAAGTTGCATTAAGCACAACACAGCTTCACACTCTTCATTGATTTCAGTTTCCCCTCAACTGGAAAGAATTTCTCCATCTGTTAAAATTCAGAACCCATTTCATCATCCTGAACGTCATACACATGCAGATTAAAACTGCAAGCAGCCCTTAAGAAGCTCGCCATGGTTCAGAGTCTCAGTCTTATTTATTCTGAATAACCTTAAAGAAAGAAGCTTATATAAAACACAATTTATTACAAAGTATCAATATCATGGGATTAAAAAAAACGAGAATCCCAATTTAATACAAATATCATATAAACAAATTTACGCTGTGGTAACACAAAAAACAACAACTTCAAAAACATGTTGCAGTCCGAAACAATTGAAGCAAAGTAAGCCGGTTATTATTTCAAGGTCTACTTCCTCCATACCGAGTCCTTTAGTATCATGATGCTTTGGGCACATCAAACATGCACAGACTTTTATATTTCTGCAGCAGCTGGTTTTTGGTGCGGACCTGTTCTCGCAGCGTAGTCAGCTGCTGCTGCTGCTCCAGCGGACTGCTCTCTATCCCCGGCATGTTGGAGATCTGCTCCCGAGCCTCTTGGATCTTTGCCTTCAGTTTACCAAGTTCTTGGAGGACATCCTGGTTGTCCTTGTCCATGCTTTAAGCAAATGGAGACAAAGAAGAGTGGGTTACTGCTTTGTTATTGCCGACACTTAAAGTAACACTTTAGCTATCTACATTAGCTTCAGCTAACACAACAAACAAGCATAGCAACTACACCAATCGACTGACATAAGCAAGTGTTGCTCCGCGCATACAGCACACGATGTGACAACACACGAACCAATAAATACTCTTACCATTTGATAATATCGTGAACTAAAGGCAGCAAAGAGCAGTCATCGCTCTCTTTGTTGAGCTTTGCCTGAGCTGTCGCCATCTCTCTCTCCCAGCTTCCCGACGCAGATTGTTTACGTCAGCCACAAACCTGATGACATCACTACACTCGAATAAAAAAAAAACTAATAGAAATATTTATTTGCTGTTCGTTCGACCTTTTCGCGATATAGTGCTTTATTTTGTAATTGCGTGGATACGCATTGTGTGCTGTACGTATTTTCTTCAGTTACCTAGAGAAGGGGTATAAAACATAAGGCCCGCGGGGCAAAACCGGCTGGCTAAGACTCAGTCCGGCCCACTGAATTCTATGAAAAGTGTGAATGAGTGAATGACTTTTGCTCCCCCTTCCACGGCTGGAATAAATAAATAGATAAATAATACTTGTGTGAGTCGTAATTCATAATTATACAATTACAGGACAGTCTGGACAACTTTCTTTGTAATTTTACACATTTATTGCTTATAATTTAAGCCCATATTTATTTCATTTAGTACTTTATCACGTGGAAAAACTGTTGAAGCTGTACTTAATTTTCTTATATTAAGATATCGCTGCAATTAAATGTGAAGTTAAAATTCAATTTACTGGCAGAAAGGTTCACCCCACTTAAGATAAACGTGGGCTGTATGCACACACACACACACACACACACACACACACACACACACACACACACACACACACACACACACACACACACACACACACACCATTTACAGCATGTATTGTGTGTTTTTTGGTATACAAGTCCTGGTTGAATGTAAAACCTCAAAACCCAAGTCAGCAAAAGGAATTACAAAATTTTAATTGTGCCTTTTTTTTCAAACATTTTAGCAATGAATGAAAATCTAATCTCCTCTATTTTGTCTTTCAATGTGATTCACTTTACCTGTGTAGTCTGCATGTCCATTCATTCTTTCGTTCATTTCTTTTTCTTTTTCTTCTTGTTATTGTTTTTTTTTTACTTAAATATTCCAATCTTCTTGTTTCTCTGTCTCTCTTAGTCATTTTTTACACATATGTACTATGAGATATTTGTATAGCCCATATATAAATTTCTATTTTAAGAGAAACCAATGAAACCTATTTTTTCCTACTGTTTATGCTAAAACTTTCCCCAGGTGTTTTTTTTATTTTGAATGAAACCCACGACAGCACACACAGGCCCTTAAATAAGCCCCAGATAATCCATTAATACACCAAGCAAACAACGCTGACCTGCAACGAGTGGGAAAATTTGCTTCACCTCCCAATACCTAGCAACCTGAAACATCTATATCGGCAGTAAATGCAATCTACTATGCCTACAAGTGTGACACATGTCATGCATGTTCAATAAAGCACAGCAACCCGTATAAACTTTGACATGCACAAATATAGTCTAATGGACTACAATAAGTCCTACATTTATATTTGACAGATAACCGATGTGCTGTATTCAAGTTAAAGAGATTAATGCAGAATAATGGTAAACCTAGAAAACGTAATGTAATCAATACTTTTTAAAAAAAAGAATTCTCAGCAACAAGTCACAGTATTGTCATGGCTGTGCAAATATAAAGCTAATCTGTCTTGTCTTCCCTTCCACTGACCCATATTCCTGGGAGATCAGTCACCAGCAGGTCTTTGTGTTGGTCATTAGCCTCATTGGCTAATGACCAGTGACCGATCTGATATCTTCAATGATTTTGCAAGAGACACCCAGTGTTTAACTAATGATAAAAAATGAATGAATAGAGACCCTTGATAAACAACATCACAGCTCATAATCTGCACTTAGATGTAATTAAGAAATGTGTGTTTTCTTTTAAAAAACAAAAGTTCAGTAGTCTTTCCTATAGCTGATTTAATTATGTGGATTCAGTTTTATCTTCTGATCTTTTAAACCTTGCTGACCTATATTTTTTCATGGCTATTTGTTTTCATCAAAGCTTAATTTCAGCAGCTGCTCTCTTCCTCTTCCCGGGCCTGGCACATTCATTACCCACACCTGGTAAATGCTATAAGGAAGCATTCTCATTAGTCACCGGAGCAATGAGACCACCTCTGTGACACAGCCAATGAATATTTAAGATTGTCTTTATTAAGATTTAACTTCACATTTAGATGTGCAGCTGAGGAAACATTTTCTCTCATGCCTCACACTGTGTGGCATCATTGAAGATCCTACCAGAAGCTCAGTCCTCACACTAATTTCCAGTATGACAGAGTGTTACATATTGCACAAACTTACATGAGTTAGTGCAGGTGACCTAGATTGAGTTTGTAGGGCATTATGTTCTCTAAGTGTTTTACCATTTGGGTCACAGGGAAAGCTCTGACACCTCATATTAATACATTTTAAAAAGCGGGTCAGCATTATTAGAAAGATATGAAAATATCCCAATGGCTAACATGCACAGTAGAGAGAATAAATATCCCATTATTATGTCAACACAAGAATTTAGTTAATTGACTTTTACTTGACTGAACTTCTTTTTATATGTGGCATGGTCTGGTTTTTAGGCTTCTTTAACATTAGTTATCTTTACTCCTGTTCTTGATACTCAAGCAACTAATTATTTGGCAAAAACAATGACAGTAATAACATGAAGATAAAATAATAAAAAGCTTTCATAAATATAATATTTTAATTATGACTTCTATTATAATTATGACTGCTTTTTTTTTTTTTAACAATTATTTAAATAAGTTGTTCCAAAATACAGTGACTCCAGAGCATGATGGTTAACACATCCACTTACACTTGCTGTGTTAACGCAGCATGTTTAAGATTTCCTTTTTGATTCCAGTCATCCTCTTTGGGGAATGTCATCTAGCATAAAACTGCAAAATCAAATAGCTGTTGGCTATCCCTTGTGACGCAACTGAAGTAGAAAAATGTTAATACATTTAAGGAAAGTCCATGTTAAATACCGTATATCTTCCAATAGTAGACCTGGCGTTTATTCAAAAAATGATTCGGCCGGCCCAGCATTTAAAAGAGACCGGCAGTTATTGGAGACCGTCTTTTATTCCCTTCTCAGACGGAATTGTTGCGGAAGTGAGAGGGAAAGAGGACCCAGGCGCGTTTTTTTAGACTGAGTTCACAAATAACATAGTTCCCAATTGTGCTCCTCCTTTGCTCCCGAGTGTCTCCTTGTCTGTGGTAGCCCAGTGCACAAGTGGTGCTCCCCAAAACTTCTCTCAAGGAGAGGACGTAAAAGACCAGAAAATCACAGTTAGCAGGTTCGCTAGCCGACAGTTTCAATTCAGTGTAATAATCCCACTTTGACGGTCACCGCGCATCCATCTTAAATGCCGCTGGTCGTAGTTGACGGCTGATTGGAAACTGCTGGCCGAGTGATGAGACGTGGGAGGACCGCAACAGCGCCCTGGGACTTCCGGGTTGAAGATCGCCCAGCTACTATTGGAGACTGGTGTCTATTTGTCGTGACATGTTTTCAAACATTTCAAACAGATGTTTATTAGAAACAGGCATCAATAAGAGACAGGTCACTATTAGAAGATATACGGTAATTTATATCTAAAAAAAATAATGACTTTTTTAAAATTGCTTCTGTAATCCACTTACTCATCAGTTTTCTTTTATTTATCCAATTTAAGGCTGGAGCCCATCCCAGCTGCTATAAAGTGAAATATGGAGTACTCCCTGAATAGGTCACACTCTTTTGCAGGGCTAACAGAGAGAACAATAACCAACGTGGTGAATTTAAAATCACCATTAATGTAACACCATTTCTGTCTTGGGGGATAAGGCCAGAAAACCCAGAGAGAACCCATGCTGACGCAGGGAGAACATGCAAACTGCACACAGAAAGGCCCCAGCCAGCCAGTGGATTCAAATCCAGGACTTACTTGCTGCCAACAGCAAGTCAACAGTGCTGGCGCGTGCTGCTTATGCTTATGTAATGTTTCGTTGAAATGTCAGTGGCTCTACTTTCAAGTAAAGTTACTGAATGCCTGCAGAGGTTGTGAAGTTTTAGAAAATATTACAGGTAGTAGTGAAGGAATGATGATTTGTAGATGCAGTCACGTGTGTTCTGTGAGCTCTAAACATCACTTTCAGCTCAAAGATCTATTCACACTTGCATGATCCTTCAAAGATTACAGTCGGTGGTAAAATAGAGAAGTTAATTTTCAGATGTGAGGTAGACTGAATTAAAAAATATAAAGTTGTCCTTTGTGAAATATAGAGTGCATATTCTTCCCAGTCATTTTTTATTAAAATTGAGCATGTATTTACATATTTATGGTTAGCTATTTTATATTAAAAAAAAAACCCTCTTCTAAGTAGTTCTTCTGTTTTGTTTTCTGTTTGCTTGCTTGCCTGTTTTTACACAAAGCTCCTATTTTATTTATTTCTTGAAATTTCTTGAGAAGCATTCATTTCATCATACTTCATAACAAACTGTGATTTATTCCATTTCTAACTCAGCATAGTTTCATAGTTTCATGTGTAGGAACTCCAGCAGTAAAAGAACATTTAGCCCTGGAAAATATCTTGTGTGGAGCCCAGAGTAAACTTGGGATTTATTGCTAACAAGGGAATTGGAGATAACTTTTAAGCCTGGGTGACTTCAGGACTCTTCCAGTTGAACCCCTCTATAGCAGTCCCCGAGTGGCTCGCTTTTCCCTACCCAGCCTCTCTAATGACGTGAATGGGCAGCTGACAGTTTCCAACAGATGTGTCACCTCCCAGCATCTCTGACAGGATGCAGATGTCCTGTCTGTTAATTTGTGGTCTAATCTTAGCATGCATGTCTATATGAAAGACACAGTCACTGAAGCTGTGCATCATCAAACCAAATTGTTTCCCAATAAAATGAACTTTTCTTGTATTTTTAGATTTAGTGCAAAATGAAAGTTTTATTTGACGAGAGTTTTGCTCCCATCATGTGAATCCTAGTTTCATAAAAGTTTCTTGGAAAGATGCTTTCACAAAGTGTCTTTATGTGCAACAGAGAGCTAGCCAGTCAGCTGCTGGTCATAATCCAATCCAAATTTGCATTTAATTTAATAAACACTACTTCACTGCCATGGATACTTCAGGATATGTGCATGAGGGAAATAGATCAGGGGTCAGGATTCAGTTGTACTAGTCAGCCTCTGCAGCATGTACCACAACATGCACATTTGCACTCTGTCTTTTCTTAGTTAGTGGTTTATCCAAAACAGGAGAACATAGAATAAGTAGGTGAAGCTATTAATTGATTCCTGCATTTCATTTTACTCAGAACAGGCTGTTCAACATCCTGATTATAACCTGAATAAGTTCATGCTCATCATCTCTTATTTCCAAGAAATTTGAAGCTTGGTTCCACGAAGCTTTGGTGGTTTTTAACAGGCCTCTTTGATTTCCATAATTGCATTAGAGATGGAGTCATTGCTACTGAGGACTCACCAAAGTTTGAACAAACAGTATATTTGCTGCCTGAAATAAATTGAGCACCGCAGGAAAAAGGTTTTGACTGATTTTAAGATAAGAAGTGAATTTGTACAGCGTCATGTCTGCATTTGAAAGGAAAAAAAAAGAAAAAAAGTCCAGATTACAGATACTGGTAAGATTGATAAATGTCATAAAAATGAATAACTGTATTGTATTTTCACTTAATTCTACATCCATGGACAACTGAGAAATAATAACAAGAGGAAGTTCCCTTAGCAGATTTTATACCAGAAGCCCTTCCGGATGCAACCCCAAAGAGAATTGTGTCTCCTCCTTGTCTAGAATCAGCCCACTACACTATGGAGCCAATAATAATAATTATACTTTAATGACTGTAATGTATGCTTGTATGTTTCCTATCTCCTCCGAGACAAACAGACCAATCTTAATGAAACTTTTCATATACACTGGCTAGGGCACTGTGAGTGCCAAGGTCTACATGATGTATACAAATCTTTTACACAAATTCTACAATTGTATATATTTTTACATTTCAGAGTTCGGTTGAATAAAATGTCAGACTAGCATGGTCTGTGGCAATATATTACATGTATCGCAGCACCATACTGTAATAATGTATGTGCATATGTTTGTTAGGGCTAGAGTTATGTTTGTTTCTTCCTTATCTAAATGTTAGCTAGTAATAATAATAATTATTAAAATAATAGCAATTGTTATTATAGTACCATCATAAAGAATTAATCTCTTTCTTTATTCATTATTTAATAATTAATTATACAGTAATGAATAATAATAATAAAAAATACTGTTTGTGAAAGGTGACTGATGTATGAACATGCTACTTTCTTGCAGAAACTTGTTTGTAAAATATCCACCAATATGCCTGAGGTCTGTCCCAATATTAGACAGTAACATATTTTTCTCCGTGTGGTTGAGGATAAACAGCATTATCTGAACTGTTATGTCTTCAAGACAGCAGATTACTGAAACTTAAAACAGGCATGCTGTGTCAGGTTCACTGCTGCATACTGAAAAGTTACAATTCGTGATTGAAAAGGACAGTCTCAAGCCCAGTGGTGTTCACCTTAATATTAAGAATAAGAATAATAAGAATAAGATAAACCTTTATTAGTCCCACACGTGGGAAATTTTGTATTATGTTTTATTATTATGTATTTCTTTTGCCTAATAAATGATTAATAACATGCATTCAGAAAACATTCACATTTCACAAAATGTCTTCAGAGAAGTATAGGTGCAAATTCAAGAACATTTCAGTTTTAATTTTTTTTCCAGAATCAGAGAGTCCACTATCATGTCGTTCACTGAACTTAAAGCTCACAAAAGCATCATAAACCTTTCAGTGTAGATTTTTTTGTAACCATACAGAACCATTCTATTCATGCAAAACATTTCCACTCCTGTATAATGACCACTATTGGAATAGCAGTGCATTTTAATAAAAAATGCACTAAAACGATGGGGATGAATTCATAGATAGAAATCAGTATATAAAATCCATAATTGTGGGCTTTGTTGTGAGAAATTGGCTAACACTGCCCCCAAGTGAAAAGTTTAAGAAAGTAAAACTTTATTTTAAAAAAAAATCGTTTCTGTTCTTTTTTCAAGATTCTCATAAATCTTATAAACTAATTCACGAAAATAAATCATGCAACCCAGACCCAGACTGTCGGAACTCAGCCTTGGGTTCATAATATATAAAGATAGTAATTAGTGTAATGGAGTAGGGCTGTACTGAGACCAGCTGCTTGATCTTGGTTGCCGCATCTCACGTGCAGATATACTCATTTACAACTTTCTCCACCAACTTTTCTAAATACAGCATGAGTATGAGAAGATTATATGTCACTATCCACTAAACCACATGCCTAATGTTATGAATGTTAGGTGTTACCAATGCTTAAGAAGGTCTTGTTTTGCCTTTGGTGATAGTGGGTGAGCAGGATGCTGGCAACAAGGCCACTGGATCCTGTTGGCTGGCTTCCATACAAAGCTAGTGAAACGTTCGAGTCTTGGGTCTTCCATATGGAGTTTGTCAAGGATTTAAATGCTGACATGCAGTGTACCATACAGTTATATTTAAACATTAGCATTGGATTCTTGAGCCCTCTGCCAGGTGTATTTATTCCCTAACTGTCTTACTTCCATGTCAGTCATCTCAGCATAAACATTTTCAAACTACCTTGCATCCTTTATGCCCATGCCACAGATTTCGACCTATGCACAATTTATCCACTAGGTGGTAGGCTTCAATTGTTTAATTTAAAGGGGTTAGGACTATACCTTAAAATATGTGCTGGAGATTTTTGCACATGTTCAAAATGTACATTGCACATAGTGTAAATGAAAAGTTTAATTTACGCTATTGCTATTATGTCACACACTCAACTGAAATGCAATTATAAACTGAAACTTTTACACGAATAAAATGTGACTATGTAAGAAAGAGTGCATCTCTTCAATAGAACATCCTCTAACCGCGGCGGAGATGATACAGGACAGAACAACGAGGTTGTTATTTTTAATGTTGCTCACAAACCCTTCCACTCATGGATGTAGTGTGCACCATTCAGAATAACGTTCTTGTAAATTTTGGATCGATTATATACTCCGCGTTATCCGGGGCAGGAGGCGTTTGTCTCGAGCCAGTGTAATCGACGAAGCAAATGGTACACGGGACACTCTAGGCTGTAAAACAAACACACCAAACGCCATGAACGTAGTGACGTAATTTTTTGTGGCAAATCATAGCGCAGGCTGGGCGGGCATTGTGAAGCTGTAGTTGAGTGTTAGCAGGCTAACTAGAGAAAGAAAGCTAACTAATCGTGAGAGTGGAAGTGGAGGTAAACGAAAAGCTAACTGTCAAAACAGCAAGGGGAACAGAAATTTTAGTGAAGTGATAATTCTGTTTGATGACTACATGGAAAGATTTAGACCTAGTTAATCAAAGACCGTGTTTGTCAGATGCCCGAGGAGCATTTTTGGATACTACATCGATTGTCCCATTTCCAAACGGAAACCATTTCTGGACAGACAGTTCGTGCTAGCTAGCCTAGCTAAGTGAATAATCCAGGAGACTTTTCATTGTCACCTAAAAACCCATACTGAATGTTTTGTCTGTCATGAGTCCGGCCGGGTGCTCCCATGTGAACGGTTATAAGGTGGATAATTGGAAACAAAATCTTCGAGTCATATACCAATGCTTTGTTTGGAGTGGTACTGCTGAGACCAGGAGACG
>VURO01016532.1:46749-58622 GCA_015108175.1 Pelvicachromis taeniatus
AGGGGAAAATTTTTTAAAAAATTTTTTTTTTAGTTTAAAAAAAGAAAAAAAAAATTCCCCCCCCCCCCCTTTTTTTTTTTTTTTGTAAAAAGCATTTACAAAAGGCTTTTCTGTTGTGGTTTTATTGTTTGCCTCATTGATCCTTACACCCTAATATTCAGATGTGGGACTCTGTGTAAGTGGAAAAAGAACACGAGTTCGCAATTTGATTGGGCTCATCTCCCTTTGACTGATTCCCTCTTCCTCTCCCACATACTGTTTCTTTTCATTGCCCTCCCTTCAACTACACTTCTCATTTGACTGTCCAGCAGGCTTTGGAAAGGCATCACTGCCACAAAGCATGCTGTTCGTGGCATGAGCCAGCCAATGAGGCTGCTGTCCAGCCCTCCCTTAGTACCACCATCTGGCTAATGAGCTGTCAGTCACTCTCCAGTGGCTGACCAAGCCCAGAACCAAGAGACAATCAATCTCTTTTTTTTGTAGACACTCGGTTATTCCCTATAGTTAAAACCTTTCACTGAAGTGACAGCTTTTCTTGGGATTGACATTATGTCTACAAAACCTTCTCTCTCCTTGTGAGAGAAACAATTGCATCAGACACTTGGATTACAATTACTTGGGTCTGCTCTGTAATATCACTTGTAAAGAAGCTATATTGGAATAGCTCCAATGTGGCTGTGTTCAGTGGTGCTTATAGATTTTCTCGCAAATGATGTTTATGGCTTATTGGTGCTGAGGGGAAAAACACGCAATTTGATGATTAGTCCAAGGGAGCCGTTCAAAACAACCCCCCTTAATTTCTGATTAAGTAAATAGTCTTATTTTGGTAGAGCAGGCTGTGGGCATCTGATAACAAATGCGTATATGGTTATTGCAGCTAACTTGGACAGTTAAACAAAGTTGTCCATAAATAATTATTGTTTTTAAGAGGTGAATTGAATTAATGTTGGCTTTGTGCTCTTGTTTGATGTAGCTTTTTGCATTGATGCACAATGACCTTTAAAGGGAGTATGGCTGTTTTCCAAGTATATGCATATTCCAGAAGACAATCTCTGAATACAGTATTACTAATTAAATGCCATTTTTCATCTTTCTCTGCTGCATTCTGCTGTTTTCTCCCACATCCTTTAATGTCTGGAAAAAAAAGAGATAAAGAATAGAGAGGAGAATACAGCCTGTCACTCCCTTACTCAGTGATCTTAATTACTTTCACATATTCACTGTGTAGATTGTCACGTGTTTTGCAGGCCTACAAAATCTGCACATATCCCCAGTATGCAGTTCTACTTCATACACAGTTTATTCAGATGTGTGTGTGTGTTAGTGTGTCTGTCTTTTTCTTTTTCCTGAAAAAAGTAGACTCTGTACGCTGGGGGCTTAGGGTTTAGCTTTGTGTCGTTATACTACTATATGTGACAGTATGAGGCTAAACTACACACTCTGACAATCCCCTGTCTCTTACAACTTAAAATTCATATGTATGAGGTGGGAATACATTCTCAAGCCACAGCATGCATATCACTTTCAACAGACGATGCAATGAGCTGACGTGAAAATGTATAGATTCATGTTGTGTATCTCTAGGGCAGCTTACTGAAAGTGTATGTTGCAGGCCAGGCATTGTTATCTGAAAATTGTGGGGGTGGGGGTTTACAGCATCATTCTGCCAAAGATGGTGTCAGGCAGCAGCCCCATGAGGTCAGTCAGAAGCAGTGCAGTTCTGGAGCATCACCATCAGTTTCCTTCCCCAGTCTCCCCTGACTTGTTCCTGTTAAAAATAGACTCAAAGAAGACTCAGTATATGTACACACTTGTGTCCGAGTACCACAGCGAATATCTGTATTTGCTGTGTGTGTTTTCAGGTGTATTTATAGTATGCACTATTAATGCAAGTTGCGGTTAATGTGTGTGTGTTGAGAAGCATACATGGGCTTATGAGTGCTAGGCAGCATGGTGAGTCACTGTTCTCATATAGCTTTGCTATCTAGTCTGTATTGACTTTGTTGCCCCTCCCCTCCTCGCTCCTCTCTTTACAGCAGCAGGAAGGTTCTCCATTGAACCAGACCTTTGTCCACATCATGATTGTTGTCATCTTTCTCTCTCCTCCTCAGTTACAGCTCATCACATCACTGGCTACGTTTGAATAACTGAATGCATTACCCTTAATGCTTGGAGTAAGCGTGACGTATTGATGGAACTTTTGGACTCATGCTTGTGCAGTTAGATCTAGAGCACTGGCAGCCCCCCACACAGTGGACTCCACAAAGCATTATGCCCTCTTTTCCCCATGCTAATAGATTGGCAGTATAGTCATTTAAGTCAGTGCCTTTCTGAATCTGCTCTTCTATAAATTAGCAACTTTGCGCATCATTTCCCTTCACTCAGAGCGTAGCCTAACCGGCCTCAAAGAGAGTGCATCCCAGGTGGGAGATGCAGCCTAGCGCAGCACGAACATGAGCTTGCTACCTGCCCGACACTTGTTCCAGTCATCTGAGCCAACGGCTGATCAATAGCTGATCTAATAGAACATTAAAAGCTCCAGGCGCAGACAGAGATGCAGGACTGCTGACGCTGAGGAGTAGACAGCCTGTGAACTATTGTGAGAGGCAGAGAGCAGGGATAGATTTTCTGCCCAATACAGACGTATTGAGGTAGGGGAGGGTAAGGAGTAGGGTAAGGCGTGGCGTTAGCAGGGTTTCTTGTTTTTGGTGCTATGGTGCAGTAGAGAAATGGGGATTTTAGATCGCTGCTGGTGAGATGGGTTTGGAGAGGCAGTTAAAAACATTTTTAATATTAAGTATGTACATTGAGTAGCTGTTTTCCTACTGGTGTATTTGGTGCTTAATTTATACTCTAAAACAGAATTGCTACTTTAATTTCTTCGTTCTGCTACTACTGTCTCGCATTTTATTGTTTAAAAAAAAAAGTGTTTTACACTCGATCTTAAAGATTTAGAGTTTGCTCTAGATGTTATTCTTAAGTGACATAATTAGTTCATTTTCTTATATCAATCACTCACCAAGCTCATCGAGCTTTTCTTTGGTGCTGCCCCTTCTGCCCAACACGCATTCAAAGCTGGCTGCCTCACAGACCAATTTGAATAAAAACAGAGCTTAGTGTCTGCAACCCTGAACATCTCCACGACTGCAATATCATCACAATCTAGCCTATGCGTACTACTGCTTATCCAAAACATAGACCGCACTGGGAGTTCTGCTCGCTATCTCTGTGTCATTGCATGGTACTGTTCACATTTGAGATATCACATCCTCACTAGCATACTTTGTTACAAATCAAATAAAAAGTGAATTTTGAATACATTCTCTTCTAACAGCAGAATTTTGCATAGGAATGGTGTTTTTTATCTTGTAGCCATTGGCTCCTACACGATTTGTGACCATTTCTACCCACTCCCACTGATAAATCATCTCTGCAGGGATTCAGGTCTCAGTCCAACTGTTTATTTTTTTCCTAAAAAAATAATGCCTCCGGTACAATTAGCAGCAGCATTTCTGTTATTGTTAACATATCTAATGGTTATGTTATCTTTTAAAAAAAAAAACAGTTTTAAGTAACTGGCAAGAGAAATGATAGAAATAGAGCTGTATGTGGCATCAAGTATCAAATCCATCACGACTTTATAGCGAGTCATGGTGGTATTTATTAAGCCAGATTAAAGAGAATAGAAGGTAATTAATCAGTGTTGAAGGTTTCTCGGGTAATTCATTTGGCATTTTTTACAATTTAAAAGAATGAGACGTTACCACATGTAATAGTGGCGATACCATTCATTGTATCATCAGGGTTATTCAGGTGTATTTATAGTACACCTGAATAAAGATAACTGGGAATGGGGATGGGGGGGGGGTTATCCCCCCCCATTCCCAGTTATCTTTACACTCTAAAGTAAGAAAGAGCTTTTCATTAGAATGGAGGGTTAGGTTCAACAAGAAATTAGGTCAGCTGACTACCCGAATATATTGAATAACCAGGTTTTTCCATCATTTAATTTTTTTCTTCCCTGAGCTTGTTCTGTGATGACAATGCCAAGATTCATTGGGCTCAGCCTGTGAAAGAGGTATCATTTTGACACATGGGTTAGCCATTAGAGTACAGACCTCCACCCCACTGAAAAACTTTTGGATGTGCTAGAGAAGATGCTTTATCTGAGACTGTAGCAGCATAACTATGGTTCAGAGGCACCTGATCTACCATTAACTATAAGGAAAAAGCAAAGTTTATTGTAATGAAAATGTATGCTCCATCTAATAATAATAATAATAATAATAATGCCTAAAGGTAATATATATTGTAAAAAGAGCAGACTCTGTCTATGTGGTTTGGCTTTTGCAAGTGAGTTGCTAAATTTGTGGCTAATTCGACTTTAGGTGTTTTCACCATATTGGTGATTGTTAATTTTTTCTTTTCTCCAGTCGTCTCCAACATTGGTGCAGACGAGCTACAAACCACCATTTGCGAGAGTTGTAAAGATTTTTTTTTAAGTATTTATTTCTAGAAGCGAGGTCTAAACCAAATATCACATGACAGAAACTGAATTTTTTAAGGAAGCACAAAAATGTTGCATTTCACCTTTAGAGTCCATCGGAAACAAAATGCATAGCCATAGCAAGCCGTAATCTGCGAGAATAAATTTTAGTGACTGTGCCTTGCTGAACGGCGGTGTTACTTGCAGCTATAATATTAGTTTCTTGAAACACAAAACCTTTACACAGCCCTGAAACCAATGTTCACATAGAAACCCAATTGAACTTCCCACTTCTTTGCCCAGTTCTTTGTCATGGGAACAACGTTTCATTACAGAACATATTTACAACTGCAGTTAGTTATTTTAGGGGTGGTGATTGCATTATAAGTGATATCTTTGATAATTGTGTAATAATACAATTTCACTGATCATTGTTCTATTATGTGGTTTGTCCAGGAAGAACTGACTGGACCTCTTTTTAACATGTTTTTTTTATATGGCGCAATGACAGTTGATGTTTTTCAGAGTGTCTCAGGTTACGCTTTTGTATCCCAATTCAAAGTTAACAATAGGCAGACAACATAATGCGGGACCACAGAGTTTATGTTCAGTAGCATTAGTTATAAAGTAGAGGGTGAGGTTAGTTTCACACACTGTGCCTAAAAGTGTAAAACTGAAAGCTGTCGGGTCAGTACTTTTTCCTTTTACTTTCTGTATCTTCACCTACTTCACAGCTCTTTTGTGCTATCTCCCCTTTAAGTGGGTGACTCATTGCATCAGGTCTGCACCCTGAAAGGCTTTGATTAGATTGCTTTCTTTCTCCTCCCTTCCTTATTCAATTTCTCCCTTTCAAACAGGCATGCTGACAACTTTCTGCTCTAGTGTTCCTTAGATTCCTAAAAAAACATTCAGACAAAGCTCTGATTTTAATTAGCTCAAAAATACTGTATTTATATATTTATTTATAGAAGTTTCATGTTGACCTATCACCCTTTTAAATGCTTGACCTACATGTCAAATTCACTTTTTTTCCTGAGCAGTTCAGTCCTACTCTATTGCTGATCACATTATTCAGGACTAGTTCTACACATTGTGTTCATAGAACATGTCCTTTATCCTCTGTGTCACTCATGCTCTTTAGCATTTTAGCTTTATAGTATAGGTTCATTCAAGATTTGTGTCATCAGAATTGTTTGACTGACTTTGAGATAGAACTTTATTTCACTGCTCTGTATACTTATTCTAGGTCTCTAAGCTCGGTCCTGCTGCAGAGGATTTTCTCAAAAATATAGACTTGTCCTCTCCTGCATTGATCTTAATTCCTTTTGTCCCCTGTTCTCGCCCAACCCCCGTCCTCCCTTGGGTCTTTCTCTCCAGGCCAAGTCGTGTATCTGTCACATGTGTGGCGCCCACCTGAACCGACTCCACTCTTGTCTCTACTGCGTCTTTTTTGGCTGTTTTACGAAGAAACACATCCACGAACACGCAAAAAACAAGAGACACAATCTAGGTAAGTTGCTCACTCTCACACTTTAAGACCCTAGTTGGTCATATTTAAATTATTCTCAAGACCAGTGGCCAAATAGATGCTGATCTCAACTAACTCTGAGCAGCCAAGGAGCCAAACCTTACTCTCACTGCATCGCATTACAGTTCCTGTGGGAGTGCCTAAGCCTGTCACATTTAAACTGCCAGTCTTTTTCAGCAAGGGAATGGTAGACTTTGCTAATCTTGTGCTACCAAAAAGAATAGTTTCAGCATTACATGTTAATTATGCTAAATAAGACAAAAGCATTTATGAGCAAGATTTTGACATCACCCTGATGAGCACAATTGAATGTGAAAACAACAGAGACAATAGAAGAGTTTTTTACACATTTTAGTGGCTTTAATTGATTTAATCCATTTCAGCAGATTGGTTACACACACACACACGCACATCCTCCATCCCGTGTGTTGGGATACGGTCTTAATTAGTTTTGAGCTTTCCACAGGTGCCTTCCTGACACGGGCACTCTGTTCCTCTCTACCTCTAATCAAATTAATCCAAACTCCCTTGTCGGCTCCACTGCTAGATGTCAAACTCCCTTCTCAGTGCTCTGTTCCCATCATTTTCACTTCCTGTTCTTAGCAGGCTCACTCACAGAGCTATGCTCATGCCTTCTTTGTCTGCTTTTTTTCCTATCAACCTCATTTCCCCACCTCTTCATCCTCTCATTGTTTTGCTCTTATGCTCTACTCATTTTAGCACGAGTGCTGAAATGTTTCTCATGCCTTATGCAGGACCTTCTTCCTCTGTCTTCCACTTTTATTATTCTAATTTTTCTTCATTAACCGGGTGCTGTTGTATGCAGAGGAACATCCTATTTCTATATTTATTTTATTTTAACTTATTATTTCATGCTCTTGAAAAACACTGCCCAGCACATTTACACCGGTTGGTTTTTCTACATGATGCATTAGCTCACCTTCTTATTGTGAGTAGCGCCAAAAACAGAAAGATGTCCGGTTAATCTAAAAATAGGTTGTCACAGCAACAGAGCTGAAATATTGTTGCTGTGGAGTTTGAAAATGGAAGAAGGTGGGTTGTGTTAATGGGAAGCACAAGTAGGGGTGGTAGACAAATACACCTATTCCATCACTGCTTGCCTCACATCTGTAATTTTTCTAGTGGAAGCAATAAGATGGTAACACTTGGTTTTATCAGTGGTTTTAGACAGCAAAATAATAAATAAAAAAAAAAAACCCTATGTCTGTTACTATAGAAAAAAAATCTACCTATAATTTGATTGCCATCTCTTCCTTACTCTCTTTCCCCCTCCTTCCTTCCTACAGCAATAGACCTATTATATGGTGGAATATATTGTTTTGTGTGTCAAGACTACATTTATGACAAAGATATGGAGCAGATTGCCAAAGAGGAACAGAGGAAAGCATGGAAATTGCAAGGTATAGCATTCTATTTTCATTAATACAGTTTTCTTTTCTGTTTTCTTTCTTTTTTTTAAAACTAAAGCAGCCTGGTAATCTCTATGCCATCACATTTGTCCACAGGCATAGGGGAGAAGTACACAACATGGGAGCCGACCAAGAGGGAGCTAGAGTTATTACGACACAATCCAAAGCGGAGGAAAATCACTACAAACTGCACCATAGGTGGGCAATGGACTGCTCTGTTTATTCTGCATGTCTTAATCTGCACAGCTTTATTTTTTCTCATCGCAGTTGTGATTGCTGTGGGTTTTCTCCATGGCTCTTTGTGTGTTTATGTATGTGTGTGTGTGCAAGTGTGCTTGGAGTCACTCATGCATTTAGGTGTAATACTCAAGGTCAACCAGACTGGGCAGCCCCACAGGCAGTGCACTGGGAGAGGCAGGACACAGTGTTCCCTTTCAGATATATGCACACTACATCAGAATGTGTGTCTGTCTCTATCCAGAAGTTGTTTTCTCTTTGTTCCTTTTTCTGAGTTATCTCTTGTCATGCTTTTTACTCCTCCTGTTGTTTCTATTGTGTCTCTAATTTTGTACATGTAGTGATTTACCCTTTTTTTGCCCCGTCTCCCACCAGCCTTCAGTCTCTTTATACCTGCAAACAATTTGCTTGGTCAACCTGACTGGGCATTGGAACTGGTGTCTTTATGTGTGTGTGCCCACCATGACCAGTCTAAATTGTTTAGGTGCTCACTGAGCACTCTTATCAAGAACCAAACCTTGGTCAGTTGGATTAGACCCAAGATCTAGCTGTGTCTCATCTGTTCTTCTGGTCATCATTTCTCACTCTAAATGAATTCATTCAAAGCTTTGGGAACACATCCAAGTTGCACACGGTGTTGCTGGCATACCTGACCAACACCATATTAACTTTTCAGCCAAACAAAAATTGATCACAAAGCATTGGTGGCTTTTATGCTTAACTTTATGTTTAAATAAATGAACCAGGCTTTTAGTTAAAAACCAACTTTAATTCAATAAATTAAATCTACAAAAAGCGTTCAGATCTTTTACTTCACTCCATATTTTGACCAGGTGCATTTGTTTCACAATTTACATTTATATGCACGCCAGTACAAAAAGCATAGCATCCAATGAACTCTCCAGAGCTCTGTGATTAAAATGATGTCGAGCCAAAGCTCGGGCTAAAGGCATAAAAGCAACGATTATTCCCAGTGGCGTAGAATTTTGATATGTGTCATCTTCAAAAGTCCTTTGTAGAGATAACCATCGCTCACAGATGCCACTGCTGAGTAAAAGACACATGACAGCTCACAGAGTTGACCAAATACTGTTTAAAGGACTCTGAGATAAATATTTTACTCTGTGAGAAAGAGCTCTTAGTGAACATGAAGTACTGCGCATCTTCTGGTCACACCCCCATGGTAGAGCATGGTAGTAGCAGTATGATACTATTGCATTAGCAGGGCCAGGGAAACGTGTTGCAACTCAGTGAGTGATGAATAGTGAGCAATTCACTTTTTAGCATGATGATAACCCAAAGCTAACTGCTAAAACGTTGCTGAATTGGGTTTGGGAGAACTGTCTGGGTAAGTTGAGCAAGAGCCTAGACTTCAAACTGAGTATTGGTAAAAAGACTTATAGTTTATGTACTGAATTACTTAGTTACAAATCTTTTTGAACAAGGAAGTTCTCTTTTGTCCATAGATAAATATGATTTTAAAAATCTCTCCATCGCCACCAGTGTGAATAGGAATCACTGCCGTGTTTTACCTTCATCGCCATGATGTTCTCCCTCTTCTTTTATTCCCTTTTTGTTCCGCAGGTTTACGAGGGCTAATAAACCTGGGCAACACGTGCTTCATGAACTGCATCGTTCAGGCGCTGACACACACACCACTGCTACGAGACTTCTTTCTCTCCGACAGACACAAGTGCGAGATGCAATCAAACTCCTGTCTGGTGTGTGAGATGTCGCAGCTCTTTCAGGAGGTACGATGCACAGTCGACATGTGCAAACTTGTTAGATGGATTTGGTAAATGGCACAAAAAAAATGTGTTTGCTAATGTTTGGTCTTTTTATAATCTTTTTTTTTTTTTTTTTTTTTTTGGCGTACACAGCTATAATTTGAGATTTTTAACAACCATGCAATACAGAATGTTTTCTCTTGCCATAAAAGGCTGAGTCACTCTTGTGCTCTTTTGTCAAGTCCAAAGAGGGAGGCAGAGACAAGGGAAGATATCCTGCCTGAAAGGAATGTAGAGAGCCACATAGAAATGGATGAGCAGAATGCAGTAATTATACACCTTTATTGAATCTGATCAGCTAGATTTAAATTACGTAGCCATTAAAAGTCTCACCTGTTTTTTTTTTTTCTTGCAAAAGAAAATAAGCATTTTATGTCTTAATAAACTCATCAACCCAGAGCATTACGTAATGACTGCCTGCTCTACTCCCACACTGTCTCACTTCCTTCTTACATCCTCTCATTTGCAGTGTATATGGGCACACAGTTGGCAAGTGGTGTTATAATATATAACGAGTTGAGTCACCAGCCCCCCACCTCCGCAACACACACAGACATGTCTGTCCTGTCTCAGTTAGCCAAACTGTTCAGCTGTATTTCACATGAAGCGTCTTTGAGACATAAAATTCAGGATTTTACATTAAAACAGTCCCTAACACATGCACAGTTTTTTGGTGCCTAAGCCTTGTTTCATTGGTTACATCCAACTCTCCTCTGTATCTTCATCAAAAGTCATCTTCTGGCTCTGCAGGCACCTGCCTGATCTCAGGCAGCTTTCTTGGATTGAAAAGGGGGAGGTGTGGCCTGCTTTGATCAGCGACTCTCTCCTCTTCCTCTCCTCTATTCTTGTCTTCGTCTTGTCGCGTAATTCGTTTGTCAGCCACCTTCAGACTGCCGAAAAGGAGAAGAGTCTGTAAGAATCAAAAAGAGACGTCAGCTCAGCATTTTATTTTATTTTTTCTTTCACCTCTCAATCAGACTTCAGAGAAAACTGAGGAGTATAAAGGGGCGTGTGCCCATTATCTGCACATCGAGAAATGAGATCCTTCTCTGGTGTTAATGAGCTCTTGCTGGAACCTCGTTGCACTGTTTTTGCACCCTGCCAGTACTTGCTTTGTCACTTGCTTATCCATTGTGACCTGCGCTGAATTTTCACTCAGCCCAATTTCAATAACAAGCCATAGATCTCCAGCACATAACAGACGGATAGTTTTGCTGCACACTCTCCTCGTTTTTTCCCCCACCCATCCACTTTGCCTGCGTTGTGTCTTACTCTTTCCCTCTCTGTGTTCCCTCTCTGTGGATGTGCTGTCATCAGGGCTGGTTCTGTTTTGTGACATTTGTTAGAATTTGTTTATATCTGACAAGACCTGTAGAATGAAGTGCTTACAAACGAGCCAAGAGAGACTGGAATGAAGTGGATAAAATAACACACCTAGTAACACCTGGAAAAATAGGCTAACCGCCTTTCTTCTTCACCCCCACCACCTGTCCCATCTTTCATCCCTTCTCCCAGTTCTACTCGGGCCACCGTTCGCCCCACATTCCATTCCGGCTGCTGCACCTGGTGTGGACTCACGCACGTCACCTCGCAGGCTACGAGCAGCAAGATGCCCATGAGTTCCTCATTGCAGCATTGGATGTACTGCATAGGCACTGCAAAGGAGACACTATCAGTAAGCTTTACTTCTATCATCATGATTTTTATTGTCAAGCTAAATGCTAAGTCGTTCTTAAACACCATTAGATTAATGGGTTTATTTATTTATTGAGTTTGGGGCCCAGAAATATTTTAGTCTGGAATTCCAGTTTGACTGAAATTAGTAAACGCAGCTAAGAACAGTGTCGGCTGAGATTAAGGGGAGTGTTAGGAGACAGAGCCACCTACTGTCTCTGATGAGGCATATCGAATTATACCTAAAATCTACCGACAGAGAACAGTGCCTTACTTCACTGGAAACATACTGAAGGAGACTTACAGTGTACCAAAGGGACAGCAAGCAAGTAGTGTAAGGAATGTCAATAGGCCCTGCTGCAGTGCAATGACAGGTTGACTCAGTCATAGACACAACAGAAAGGCTTACTCTGATTGGCTAGAGAGAATACAGAGAGTTGTGAAGTGGCAGCGATGCACTGTGGGGGTTTTAAACGTGCTAAAGAGGTGGGCAGTGTGTGTTTGTGTGTTTTCATATTGTCTCCTCTCTCTGGTCAACAGACGACAATGGTAAGAAAGCCAACAATCCAAACCACTGTAACTGCATCATTGACCAAATCTTCACCGGGGGCCTGCAATCAGATGTTACCTGTCAAGTTTGCCAGTAAGTGTGTGTGTGTGTGTGTGTGTGTGTGTGTGTGTGTGTGTGTGTGTGTGTGTGTGTGTGTGTGTGTGTGTGTGAGATAAACAGA
>VURO01016532.1:59942-73735 GCA_015108175.1 Pelvicachromis taeniatus
CCTTGTCTCCTTTTTTTTTTTTTTTTTTTTTTTTTTTTTTTTTTTTTTTTTTTTTTTACTGTAGTGGGGTTTCCACAACAATAGACCCATTCTGGGACATCAGTCTGGACCTTCCTGGCTCATCCACGCCTTTTTGGCCCCTCAGCCCTGGAGGGGATGGAAGCACAGTTAATGGCGAAAGCCACCTGTCAGGATCCACCACGCTCACAGACTGCTTGCGCAGGTATATATTCATTCATTCATAAGGCTCAGTCCAAATGTTTTTGGAATTTTTTTTTTTTTAATGCAGTAATTTAGCGTTTTGAAAAACTGCTTAAAGCCACTGGGGGGAAAAATGTCCTGCCGGAAAACTCAATCTGTTGCAGATACTCTCCGTTTATGTCTAGACATGGAAAACTGATATTATGGATTATAGTGGTAGCGGCAGGGCTATACTATCAGCTGCTGATTTTGCAGGCCTTTTGCATTTTACAAGTCTTTTTTTTTTCTCTGTTTCAGAGTCAAAAAAAGGAAAAAGTTTTCTTGATTTTAAAAATGCTTCATGTGTCAGTGAGGGTTAGAAGCTACAGGTTTATTGGGCTGCTACTAAGCATATTAAGCTTAAACTGATCATTTTTAATCAGTGCTGGATAGAATTAAATCATTTTATAATATTTTAAAAGGAAATAAGCTTTTATCTGTCCACCTGTGTTCTTTCAGCAGCAGTCAAATATTCACCACACCCCTGCACATGTACAGGGGGTCGCATATAGTTTCTATTTGGGTACAACAGCTGTGCAATCCTTGAATCTCATCATCTCCCATCACCAGGTTGATAGAAAGAGTGTGACCTCTCATATCTCCTCTACTGCCTCTTCATTCTTTCAATTTGTTTTCCTCTTCTCCTTATCTTATTTCATTCTTGTCTCGTGTGCCCTCGCTCTCTACCACTCACATTTGTCTCATCCTCCCCCTCTCTTTTTCTCACCTCCTCTCCTGCTGACTTTTTTTTTTTTTACTGCAGCTCCTCACACATCTCTAGTTGCTGCAGCAAGTCTCTTAAAGCTACAGAACTGGTTGATGCTATTGCCATGGTGATAGAGGCGTTGGCGACACCACATGGGCTTTTGCGTTAGGCAAACTGACACGCGTATGTGCTGCAGCAAAACTGTGCAAGCAGGCGTATTATACAGACCTTTATGTTCTTCCACTGATACTGAGAACAGTGTAGCGTGGTCCACATTCAGAGGACATCTAACACAACCAGAAACACTCCACGCAGAAACCTTTCTTCCTGTTTCTCGCCTTTCATGCCTCCGTTCCACATCCCTTTTCTGGCCGCACGTTTTAACACGTCATCTCTCCTCTCTCTCTTTATTGCATTCTTCAATCTGCAGGTTTACGCGACCTGAGCATCTAGGAAGCAGTGCCAAAATAAAATGTGGTGGTTGCCATAGTTACCAGGAGTCCACCAAACAGCTGACAATGAAGAAGCTTCCCATCGTAGCATGTTTCCATCTCAAAGTGAGTCACCCGTGCCCTGCCAATTATCACTCGTTACATTGTCTGTCACTGTCTGACAGTTTGATTATTTAAGGCTAATCTGAGGATCTAACATTCACACGTCTAATTTTGTCACCACTCCGAAATGGTAAGAGGAGCTGTGTGGCATAAAAGGAAAGTTCACCCTAAAATCAAATGTGTGCATGTGTTGATGAGATTCCTGCATGCTTTCATATGTAATTGAGTTAATTAGCATTTCCTTATGATGCTAAAGTCTTATCCCCTAAAATATGAGCAGTAATTTGAGCAGTTTTGTGTAGGGATTACTTTTCTTTCCATCATGCTACACATTTCGTAGCTTTTTTGCTGCGCAGAGGGAATCTTGACCCTGCCCTTGATTGTGGTAGGGTATAAACATTAATGCCAAGCTATAAGGTTGACTAGTTCTGTGTTTCCTTTAGTTAGCGACTGCACTGCGGGCCAGAGGAAAAAACAAATGCATTTGATCTTGACGTGAACTTTCCTTCCTTTCCGCCTTCGTGCCATGAATTCTGCTGTTCAATTATCTGTACTTTTTCTATATTGCAGTGGCATTAATATATGATTCATTTTGCTCTGTGTGTATGCAGCCTTTCATCTGATGTCAGCAAGGTTCACATTATGCAGTGCCTTAGCTGGCTGGTACATGTGCGTAGGTGTGTTCATAATTCAATTTAGCTGTTGTTGCCTCCTACAGTGTTGCACCTTCGTGCAGTGTCCCAGGACATCTATGATTTTTAATGACTCATATGGTCCTCCATTATCTTCATGTTTTATTTATTGCAATACTGGAGACCTATAAGGTATTTGTAGAGCAATAATGTTGTCTTATATAGATTTGAGCCTCACTTGTTATCTCGTTATGAATATGTAAATGTTTGACAGCCAGGGTGGGAAACGTACATTTCACTCATGTTGTTTTGTTTTAAAGATGATGCCTGTTAGTTCTAAACATATAGTATTGGTTTCCCCATCCCCCGCCTCTCTCTCTTGCCCCTTCCCCTCTTTCCCATCTCCCTTCTCATCAACCCTCTCTGGCCTTCTCCAGCGGTTTGAGCACTCTGCTAAACTACGGAGGAAGATTACCACGTATGTTTCCTTCCCCCTAGAGCTGGACATGACGCCCTTCATGGCATCCAGGTGAGATAATCACTGAAGTCATGTTTCATTTTTACTGCTGATCAGGCCCTCAGTTTTTCTCTTCATAAATAAATAAAAAATATATAATAATATATATAATAGTAAATATTTGACAGCTAACATCCAAATGAATAAAAAAAGGAAAGGACTTTTCCTCGTAAATCCTTCACCTTTCAATTATTACATTTTAAAGTTTCAAGGTGTGCTTGTGGATGCATCTACCAATAATCTTTGTGTAAATGCTCCCTAGTAATATACATCGGTGTCACTAGAACATTGCAGCAGGAGTCTTGCCCCACCCCTGAATGTTGCATCCATTCAGCTCCGCTCCTAGACTGAAACATCATTAGTGGCACAACAAGAGGGCCAACATTCTTTCATTGATTGTAGTATTCTGCCACCTAGTGGATTTTTGAGGCAGTTTACACTTGTCTCAAACATGAACTGTCTTCTTTGTCTTTTACAGTAAAGAGAGCAGAATGAACGGGCAGTATCAACAGTCGGTTGATGTATTAAACAATGACAATAAGTGAGTATCTTGGGATATGTATACACAGCAAGCTCATAGTTAACACTATATTCTCAGCAGTTGTTGCTGTCTGACATCAAAGAAGAAATTTCAGCTCTAACACGATAGCACATGCTAATGACCCAAACCATCTGGCTGTGACTTCCCCTAATTAAATCATTTTGAAGCCTATTAAAAGCTGCTTAGTTTTCTTTATCCATTGCAGCTACAACAGCTTTAATTTTCCAGAACATTTATTGGGAGTATACTATGTCGATAAAACTGACAGCTTGTGGGTAAAGCAAGAGGATGTGGTGAAAATGTTTTCTCTTAATATTGCTATAGTGTGAAAAATGACCTTAAGTTTAATGGTGGTGGACTTTGAACAGGAAAAGCTCATTTACTGGGGGGATAATGGGATTTTCTTGCACAAAAACTCAGTTTTCCCATTTTTCTTTTCAGGTATTCCTTGTTTGCGGTGGTCAACCACCAAGGCACATTAGAGAGTGGCCACTACACCAGCTTCATCCGCCAGCACAAGGATCAGTGGTTCAAATGTGATGATGCCATAATCACCAAGGCTAGCATTAAGGATGTACTCGATAGTGAAGGGTAAAAGTCAAAACACAACATTAGTGCTACATACTCTGATACAGTGTGTGATACTGTAATTCATTTTATTTTCTCTTTTCTTTCTAGGTATCTCTTATTCTACCATAAACAGTTCCTTGAGTATGAGTAGTCTTTGTGACCAATGACCATGAAGAACCACTTGCTTTTAAATGAAGCAGTCAGGGGACTGGAGACAGGATGAAACACACAAAGCTACCTGAAACTTTCTGACTACCAGTCTGCTCCTCCAGTTCTGGAGGATGAAAACAAACAAACAAACAAACAAAAAAAGACGTGTAAAATCACACATACTTCAAAAGAAAACAAAACAAGCACTGAGCTACTTCTTGGCATCTACTTGACAAAACTGAATAAAGTGGAGAGGAGGACGAGGCGCCACCAGTTCCAGGCTTGGGAAGAGGCCTCACACCACAACTCTCTCTCTCTCGCTCCCTTCCCCTTCCTGCTGCAGGGGCAGAGTCTGAGCGTGACTGACCGTCACACCGATTGGGCATATCTGGATTTTTTTTTTTTCTCACAATATTCTGACCCCACTCCCTCCGTCCCTCTCCACCTCCCACACACTCTCCATTTCTCTCCCATG
The DNA here is from genome assembly GCA_015108175.1 of Pelvicachromis taeniatus. NCBI lineage: Eukaryota > Metazoa > Chordata > Actinopteri > Cichliformes > Cichlidae > Pelvicachromis > Pelvicachromis taeniatus. The sequence continues at coordinate 64,328 of VURO01016532.1, forward strand.
GTGCTCTCATTTCAGCTGACCAAGCATTTAACTTAGTGATGATGGAGGACAGTATGTTGTCATATGCATAAATGACTGAATGCAAAAAAAAAAAAAAAAAAAAAAAGGGAAAAAAAAAGGAAAAACATTAAATATATAAATCAGCGTATTATGAACTTTGCAAGAACATTTTTAAACTTATGGTTATAATTCTTATCATTTGTGAATTTAGTTATGAAATACTGTATGAAACTAGTATACATCTATTTTTTATGGGCAAAGAAATAATGGGAGAGCTTGGAGACGCTGCTTTTGCCAGTAGCTGGGGAAGCGCTGCCATGGAAACTAAACAGATCTGGACCTGAGTGTTCTCATGTTTCATTATTTACTGTGTTGATTGTTTCATTTTTATGTTTAAAGTCTGGCTGAGGGCAGGGAATATCTTATTTTTTTAGCGACTCATTGACATTTTGTTTACTTGTTTTCTTTTCAGTGTCTTTTATTTTTTTAATTATTATTTTCAGTACATTCATATATGTTTTCTTGCTGTCCTGGTACTGGATTTTTATTTTATTTTTTTTGGACGTATTATACTTTCATTCTTGTGGAATTGTTGGTATAATGATGGTGATGATTAATTGGCTCACCTTTTGCTGTTTAGAAAGTGTGTATGTTGAATGTGAGCTTTGGGTTTTTGTACTGTATGACAAGAAGATTCAATACACGAAACTACAGATCAGGTCCTGTAATATGTGAGGCTGATGTGTTCTCTTCTAGTTGAACACCTTGAATGTTTCTGTGCAAAGGGGGGGGGAAGAAGAAGCCCTTTTAACAGCACTGCATGCGATTGGGCTCTCATGATCTTATATGTGAAAAATTGCCCTTAGTAATGACTCGAGGCTTGTTGCTCGTCATGATTTTTTTTTTTTTCTGTTTTTTCTTTTGGTGGGAAGGCTGTTTGAGATTTTATAGTGGATTAAACACATTGCACATATATGGGCCCTGTGCGACCACAGTCTGGCTCTGCATCCATCAGTATTAATCTTCTCCATGGCAACTGTGGATGGTGTAGACCAGTTTGGCTTACAGTATGTCTTGCCTCTGCAAACCTAGTGTTCTATTAAATTGTTTGTCAATTCAGACTTTAGATAACGCACATACATGTCAGGGTTTTGTGGTCACTCATTGTGTGTATAAAAAAGAAAAAATTGCTAGATTTAAACTTATGTTCAAAAAAAAAAAAAAAAAAGACCAGGGCCCTAACCAATCACGAAGTAATGCCACATAAAGAAAAAAGAACCCCTGTTTGTTTAGCTGCTCTATTGAAACCCAACATGCATATCCTTCGGTCTCCTGCGTAACCTCAGCTCGTGGGCAGTGATGAATTTCTGAAGAGTGAAATTGAAGACTTCTGAAATGGTCACACTGTGGTTTTGTTCTGTCGTGGAGCAGAACCAGAGACCGCCCAAAGGACATTCAGGGACACAGCTGAAACGAAAAGGAAGAGGAGAGCTTCATTCGTTTCAGTGATTAAACTCAGAACAAAACTGGAAAATGGATATGCTGTCTGTCTCATTTCTGTCTTTTTTGTTTTGTTTGCACATTAAAATATATTTTCAGAAGTGAAGCGCTGCAGTGCATGTACTGTTCTAGAAGAACAAGGACAGAAACAATGGAGTCTCAGTTTGTCAACTTTGACATGTAGGTAGGCATATGATTATGGCTCCACCTTGTGGTCGCATTTAAAACCGCAACACGAAAAAGCCTGGTAGTGAGCATTTAACCACATTCCACACACAAAAAAAGCAATAAGGGGAGGTTATATCCCTTCACTTAGAAGAGCTTTACATTATAGAAGTCAATACAAGAAGTCATTGCTTTATTATTTATGACTTGAACTTGTCTCATATTCATAAATTGCTATGACAGTTATTTTGTGTTACTTTAATGTTAATATAACTTCCCACTAATGAAAACCATTTAAAGTAAATTGGACTTTAATTTAACGTTTTGTATCCTTAGAAAATTGGTTGAGAATTAAGTGAGTGCACAAATCCCCCGTCTCCATAATCACACATTATGGCGTAGTCATTTGAAACGCAAGACGGTAAGGTAACGTATTAATAAAAATAAAATCTGGTTATTACAATATGCGTAATTTTAATGGGTGTTGAGGCCACTCACACATGCGTTGTGCGGCGTGCTATAGTGGACTGAGCCACTGTGAAGTTCATGAGAGTTTAACTTTCAAAATAAAAAAAATATTTCCCAGTCTACATTTAAACTAATAGCCTTCATTGGGTTTAATAATATTTAAATTAGTTATGTATTTAAAGTGACGGCTTGATGATTGCAGCGATTGGTGCTACACCTCCTCGTCCTCCCCTTTAATTTCCACCCATTATTGCACTGACATGACGACATGATTTTAGAGGGGGTGGGGTTGTCCAATCAAATTTCCCCTTTAGCCCCACCTCTGGATACCTTTGGCGTCAAAGTACCACACTCTTCATAAACAACCTCTGTGTTTACCTGCTCATTTGTCCTGTGACAAAGGTCAGTTTTAAACGATTGCGCCAAATGTTTTTTGAGCATATTCTTTATTTAGTTTCAACACAACTATACAAAGTATTTACACAATCTCATCTCATTACATTGCTAATTCACTTTAATTTGAACTGAACCGGAGCTAGGGAAACATCCATAACCCAAAATACAGGAATGGTTAAATTCACAAAAAAAGAAAAGTGAAATAAAAGACCAATGAAATAGACAATGTAATCAATTCAGATATTAAAAAAAAAAAAAAAAGGATTTTAAGAAATCAGCATTAATAAACAGCAGTAACACAGCTCTCTCTTGATATCTGCTACCATGATACTTAATGCAAGGTGTTTGTTTTGCTCTGGCTTACATCTCGTACTAATACAGCCTATAGGCTTTCACATGTAACTGAGGTGTTTGGTTTCATAGCTCAGAGATGGCGAGTTTTTTCTTCTTCTTCAGTCATCTGAGAAACATCTAGTCAGAACGTATTGCTGGAGTCATCTCTCTATTATTGTCATGCTATAAATGTTTCTTTGCAACCAACACCAACTGGTCACTGTTGCTATAGAAATATAGGACACTAGAGGTGCGTCATGTCTTTCAATACTAATAAGAAGTTACAGTCCTGTTAACACATTCAGCAATACTGCAGAGAGAGTGCCCGAATGGATGTGGAATTTGGTTGGGTATGGATGGTGTGTGACGAAGTGCGTGTATATGTGTGCACTTCTGCATATCATGTAAACACTCACACAAAGAAGTACATATTGCACACGGCATGCTTACAGCAGTAGTAACACGCATTTTACCTCATGTTTGCTAGAGAGTGCTAGCTGAGATGTTCACATCAGCACACGGGCAGTCACGATTCTTTATGAATTCATCAAAATCTATCAGTAGCTTTGATGCGTTTGAAGAAACCTCCACATCTAATATAAATGTTTCATAAAACACAAAGATAGTAATCCGACTATAGGAACAGAGAGGGCTGTCAGAAGAAACTGTGGACTCCTGTTGCAGCACAGTGACAATTGAAAAAGGAACACCACAGCCTCTTTAGGATAAGTGTTCTAGCCCTTCACAAATTCACATCACGCAGACAGGCAGTGTTAGAAACCACACTTGAAATGTAGCCCCAAGATGCCACGGAGGACGATGGGTCAGAGTCAAAGGATGCAAAGTGTTAACTAATAATATGTGATGTGGAGGTGTAGGTGACAAGTTCAGCCCCCAGGATATAGATCAAGTGATCTATACCCGTTGATGCACACTGCAGCTCCTGGGAAATCCGTGGACAGAAAACAATGGAGTAAAAATAATCATAAATAAGAAATGATCTGAACAGGTTTCATGTTTGAAGGAAGTATATATTAAAAAAAAGACTGGATTCATTCATAATAATTTAGAGACAGCTGTCCAAAATGTAAGCTAATTGGTAATTGTTACTTCTGCAAACAATGACAGCATGATTATTATATGCTAGACGTTGTTAAATAATAAGCTGTGTTGTGAAAAATCCGGTAAAACAGGAAGGAAACATTGCTCTATTTAATACCACCATGGTACTACAACCCTACGAAATGTCTATACATCTTAGCAGCACTTTGGTTAGAGGCTTGCTTGATAAATTGTCAAGCCAGCACTCTTTAATGGGACATAAATGATATATGTACATAGTGTAATGCAGGGAGAAAGTGACACAGGACTAAATATTTGGTGGCCTACTGAACATTCACAATTACATGAGATACATTTGTATTACAAGGAAAATCACCCACAAAAATGAGGAAAAAATAACTATATTACAGAACATAACGACACACAACAGCAGTGACATTCGTTATGTCCTGTGTCTGACAGAGAGCATTAGTTTTGTACAGGATAGGATTGAGAGATTCATATATTTATATACATGTTCTGACTTTCTTTAAATACAGCTCCTATTTTGTTTACTGTCAAAACACTTGAGCTGCAGTTACACAATATATTGAGCACACTCTTCTCTTGTTATTTTCACCCAATACAAAAATGTGTAAACTTGGCACAGCCTCTCTGCTATAAACTCTGTACATAGTGCTGGGTCTATACTACACTGGTTAATTGGGCACATTTGTAATTGGGTGTTGGCGTCTGTTTAGTTACTTCAGAGTTAATCCACTCGGGACTGAGGGGATTAAATTTGCATTTCATTTACAGCCTAAAGACAGCATTTATGAATTTGTGTTATGATAATAGATTTGCTTAGAACCTGATAATACATCAAGAGGGACACTGCAGTTTGGCATGCCTTTGATTTTTCTTCCGTGTTGGTTCGTAATAAGTTTAATATTTAATAATGTTCTTCCTGATGAAACCTTAGAGACATTGGTAAGTGATGACTGCTTCTGTGAGTGTGTACATGAGTCCAATCAGCCTCCCCTCAGATGCTTGTCTGCAGGTCCCCATTGAGCAGCGTACTCTGGGTCTCCGTCGGGTCATTCATCATGCGAGATTTGTCCTGCCGGCTATCACTTCGATCAACCTCATCCAGCCCTCCCACATTTTTAAGACACAGGACATTTTGGAAACTCTTCTTGAAGTTCTCTGATAAGAAGGCATAAAGGATGGGGTTAGCGCAGCTGTTGGCATATCCTAGAACCACCACGAATGCAAAGGTACTTCTCAGGATCGGGGTGGTGCTGATGGTGCCTGTCACTGATGTGACGTTGAAAACGTAGAAAGGCAGCCAGCAGAAAACAAACACTGCCACCACGATGGACACCATCCGAGTGACTTTCCTTTCTGAGCGTTTCCTCTTGGAGGAGCCCACACGGATGCCCGAGGACTTCACCTTGATGATGATGCACAGGTAGCAAAGGCAGATGACCATGAGGGGCAGGAAGAAGCCCAGAATGAATGTGTAAAACATGAATGCTGTGTAGTAAGCCTCTTGAGGTTCAGGCCATACGATAGTGCAGAAGCAGCCATCGTGCTTTGTAATTACACCACTGTAGATAACAATTGGCAGGTTAACCATCAGTGACACCCCCCACACTGCCAGATTGATAGTCTTGGCCATGCGTGGCTTCCTCCACTTTGTGGATTTAATGGGATGCACCACGGCCAAGTAGCGGTCAATGCTCATGACCATCAGGCAGAAGATAGAAGTGAACTGGTTGAGAGAGTCGACGGTCATCACGACCCTGCATAGCACAGGCCCAAATGGCCAGTGGACCAGCGCCAACTGGATGGCAATAAACGGCAGGCCTAGCATGAAGAGCACGTCAGCCACCGCCAAGTTGAGGATGTAGATGTTGGTAACTGTCTTCATCTTGGCGTAGCGCAGAATGACATAGATGACGAGAGCGTTTCCACACAGCCCCATAGCACAAACCAGAAAGTACATGCAGGTGATGACCACTGTGCTGGTTCTGGTGAAGCTATGGTCTGTGTAGTTCCCATGGGGGACGGACTCATTGTCCTGCATGAAGCTGTCGTACATGAGGTGCTCCGACAGGTTTGGAGGGGATGACGGGAAGATCCACGAGTCCATGACACCTCAGTCTCTCTGTGTCGCACTGATTATGACATCCCACCTGGACACAAGCACAAGAGAAGCTATGTCAGCTAAAGTATGAAATTCTTGAAAACCAACCTCTTTATTGTGTTCTTTCAGTCCTGATAGTCTAAATAGCAGAAAACACGATCATTAATCCGTGTGCGGACAGATGATATGAGTGGCTTTTATATGGCATTTTGCGGCACAAAACTTTGCGCATGCCAGCATACGATGTAGCAATAAAATTTTAGCCCGTTCTCACTCTTGGGAACATTTTTCCACACCTACGGCCAGCAGTTTGTATAGGGAAACTAATAGTCTACATCTCTGTTGAGAACAGACCTAACTAACAGCATGTCTTAGGAGGAATATCTTCTCAGACAGAAGACGGTGCTTTCTACCTGAGGTTAGACCTTCTTTATGCGTTTATTTGGTCAGGCTTACTGCTACCGAGGGAAATCACTCCACACGCCCTAAAGCCATAAGCTCTCCCGGGGGAAATTCTTTCATTTCACATGCTGCAAAACGATCAGCTGTGACAAGCCACCTTGTATTCTTTGTTGACACCGCCCAATTTATTAGGGGGAAGGCATGGATGTAAATTTATCTCAGCTTAAGTAATTGAATGGGGGGAATCACGGCACTGCCAATAGCCTTGTTGCAGTCAGACTGAAGTGCTTTTCACTGCCAGTACACAGGAGGCAAACGTGGTCTGACAACTTAGTTTGGAGCCAAAAAGATAAGAGGTTTTATTGTGCCAGTGCATCATTTTCTCCATAGCAGCAGGAAAGGTTGGACTCTGCCTGCAATCTTGTATTTTTTCTTTAAACGGCCCACCACATGTTACTAAAGAGTATATTTGAACTCAGTGAAAACTAAATGTCCGCTATTTGATTCGGGTGCTTACACTGTTGTGAAACCTAACACTTGGAAACTGAAAAAAAAAAAAAAGCACATTTCCATTGCAAAGAATAAATAACATTAGTGATTAGTCCTACAGAGGCAGAGCACAGACAGGATTAGCATGGTGCCTGGAGCACTTGTGTAGGTGAAAAATGAATCACACACAACTAAACACTGCAGGTGTATGGTATATTGTGAAAGATTAAAAAAAAAAATGCTGTATATGAGGTACTGTGCAAACTGAGCAACAGGTATTCTCTCTCTCTCCCTTTAAAAATATACAGCCAAGAGCCATCACAGCCAGAAAGGAGTCAGACATGCAGTTTGCTCCCAGCACAGATGGTGAAAAGAGTTTTTGTGGCAGAAACGCTTCAGAGCATAGATAAAAAAAAATAATAATAATTTTTTTAGCAGAAGACAAGACAAGACAAATCTAGTTCAGAAAAGACAAACTGCAAAAGAGTGAGGCTGGGTCATTCATTAACAATATTAGGAAACTCTGTACACAAACAGGATAGGATATTGTTTGGTTATGTGTGTTGTAAAATTGCCCCTGTGTTGCCCCTGTGTAAATAGTTAACAAGATTACAAAATTACTACAGCCCACGGTAAACGGGCGAGACATTTCCTCAAGCACATTCAATTTCTCGTTTTTAAATCATTAATCCATAAATGTAACTTCTCCTTTATTTTCGTACATTTTTTTATGCACAGCCCTGCCCGTTGCTCTTGGAAGTTATTGTCTTACCTGTAACTGGGCTTTTTTCTCCCCCAGTATTCACAGAACACACCGCTTCTCTGAGGGTTCAAATGTTTTCAGTGTCCACGGCAGGTTCATCTTCAAATATTCCCCAAGTTTGTCTCATGGGCGAGATCGAAAACCACCGGGTGAGGCAAAATTTCGTTTTGCATTAATTCCATACTGTATTGTGTGTTACACGACAAGAGAAAAGGAGACGAACGTCCTCGTGCTGTGGCGCGCGCACTGTCTCCGGTAGGAGGACGCGGGGATGTTTAAGCAGTGCCGGGGAGGTGCAGAAGAGACTCACCTCTGAACGAAGACAGAGACCGTCTCCAGTGATGCAGATAGCCAATCCCACATAAGATGAAGCTGATCTGCATGGAGCATGCTAATTTAGGGAGTCTGGTGGCGAAAGCCAAGCGCCACTGTGATAGTTCTGGGATGTGACAATAAAGTTGACACCAAGACTTAAAGGAGGTCCGTTCATACCAGCTCATCCAATTATCATTTGACTTTAACATCTTAGTTACAGGATCGAGGCACGAGTTCTTTTCGTGAAAGAAGTTTATGTTCTTATTTATTAAAGTTTATTTACCCGGTTTACATTTTTTTTTATTTTATTTCAATTTTATGTAATTTCTGGGTAAAATATGCCAGAACGCATTTCTTTAAAGTCAGACTAGGATTGGCTAGGAGACGAACTGTTGTCACCAATTTTCCCGGAAGCTACAAACTCAGATTTTTGATTGCGCACAGAGAAGAAGCTTACCTTTAGCTGAAACCTTTAACACATGCGCTTTACACGTGAAAAAAAATCTGCGATTGGAAACCAGGAGCTATCACAAATGGAACCACACCGGTGCCTCAAGCACAGATTAAAGGACGTGCATCTGTCCCTAAATCTGTGCCAACCCAAACAATACGGATCCATCCGATGTGGCAGCCCTTGGAAAATTAGGGCTAGCCGAATAAACCCAAACTTTACAGTCTGAGCAATGCGGCATAGGCATCCTATGTGTCATAAACTGTATAGCTTATATCTGCACTGTGAAAGTCAAACTGTCAAAAAAGAAAAAAAAATTGGAGTGACTGGAGTGAGACTTGGATGTCACCCGCAAAGCAGTATATCACTTTCAGCCAAAACAAGTGTACTGCAAGTTCATGCCCATACTTTACCTTTAGTTCAGCTTTCGGCCTTCAGGGAGCAGTAGAGAGCACAGAGCTGTAACAACAACCAGGTGCTGCAGAAACCCCCAGCAAGCATTCAACGCTAATTTCATCTTGTTCCTTTCACGTGGTAAAGGCAGTACATATCTAGTAGTCTGAACGATGCAGGATTTAGTAGTTGAGATGGTTGCAGACTGCTTCACTTCACATCTGTGATACCCAAGCGTTGGCTTTTGAAGTACTGTTTTTGATTTTCTTGAGCAGCTCTGCATAATGGGAGAGTGACAAATCCAAATCCAGCGTCCCAAACATCTACTCGTCAATCTGTGGGTGACAGTACACAAGCCAATAAAATCATCCATCGCATTATGAGTGACATCCAATCTTCTGCACAGGTAGAATACTATATTAATGTTTCACAAAATCAGATTATTATTGTAATTATATAGTCTATAAAAATTTGATATTTAGTTTGTATAAAGTGGTTAAAGAGAAATTTAAGATGTTCCCCCCCCCCCCCCCCCCTCTGCGT
>VURO01016532.1:82033-92806 GCA_015108175.1 Pelvicachromis taeniatus
TAACAACAAGAAAAAAAAATAAAAAAAAAAAAAAAAAAAAAAAAAAAAAAAAAAAAAGAAAATCCAACAATATTACAATATGCATAATAACAGAGTCCTTCCAAGTTTTTTTGAGTTAAGTCCCAGAGATACAGATGAACATAATAGCTTAATAAAATGTAACAACATAGTAATAACATAGTACATCTTATTCTACACTCAGGAATAACCTAAGTAATAAAAGTACTTCATGGGGTATCTGTTCTCTAGGATAGAACTCATTTCATATATAAAAATAGAGCAAATTATATAAGACTATAAACATAATCCGGGGGGTTGCCTGAGCTATTGTCGTGTGAGGAAAAAAAGAAAGAAAAGGCAAGTCAAAATAATGAGTTAGGAGTGGTCAGAAATTAAGTTAATAGAATACAAGAATACATATATCAGTAAGATCAAATGAAGTCGGCTCTTACTGGGGTAATGAATAAAATCCATTTTCCCAAATTTGGTAGCATTTGGCCTTTTGATTTCATAACTGGTAGGTCAGTTTTTCCATCCTATATATCTCTAAGACAATTCCAAACCAATCGTCAATTAAATTTTCTCTTTTTAAGACCACTTTCTGTAAATCTCTAGAGATGGTTCTGTGGGTAAATCTCAGTAGATCAGCAGTTTCTGAAATGGTCAAACCAATAAGCTCCAACAAACATGCTTAATTTAAAATCACTTCAATCACCTTTCTTGTACATTCTGATACTCATTTTGAACTTCAGCAGGTCATCTTGACCCCGTTTAAAGGCTTTGAGATGCAGCCAGTGAGTGCCTGATTAGAAATTGGCATCAGAGAGCAGTTGAACAAATGTACACACAAGTAAGATACAGCAACAAGTGACTGTATTCAAAATACTGACTCATAGAGCTTATAAATATTTTGTTGAAGACAAGAGGAGCCTTTACTTGAGATTGTAAGTTAGCTTTTCTTTGTGTGTCTCCATGTGCGTAAATGAGCGTGTTTTGATGAATACTGTCATCAGTGGGAACTATCTTGCACTTTCAGCCTGGGGAAGGCCTAGCATATCTGGCTGCAGCTCTGTTCTTCAGAGGAAGTGTAAACAGAATGCACAGCCATCTGCATATTACAGACTTCTTATCAACAGACTATAGAAACACCTGCTAACATTTGAATTTGTTTTACATAAATAATGTGTAACAGCCTAAACTTTTTCCACACCACTCATTGGGCGTTTGATTCTTGTAAGACACTCTGAAAACATTAAACACACTGATGGGTAAAATAAATAACTTTATCTCTTTGCAGTGCAGTGATTAGGTGCTCTTGGATTTGACATTCAAATGGATGTTGAACTCACGTACAGCCCATCTACACATTGTGGTACATTTCCGATTGCCCAAGGTTTTATAGTCTGGAGGGAGAGTGGAGATGCACAGAATACAGGTATTTGAAGTTCAGGGTATAGATTCTGCAGTTTGTCATGATTTGGGGTGCCATGTTATCTGCTGGTGCAACCCCATATCCCTATATACCCCACAGCAAAGTGTGTAACAGAGACACCAGTTCACTGCGTCCATTTCACCGTTTGGCTCTCCAAAGGGTGAAATGCAGAAGTTGCAGTACCAGCGGGGGCAATAATATATTTAAAGGCAAGAAGTCGCTAGTGAGCAAGGAATCTTTGAAGTGCAATTAAGGGTCCTTAATCTCCAGAAACGATTAAGCTAAGTGGCTAGTATGTATTTACATTTTTTACATATAAAAAATATAGATAAGCCAAAGCTACAGGCTACATTGTAGCCTGGGCTTTGATAGCACCTCTGCAGGGCCATAAGCTGATTGACTCCAGGTCACAATGCACTAATGTATTCTAGTACATATAAAGATAGGAACTCTGGATGTGTGTAGATAGAACATCATTTGTGAAAATACATGGGCAATTATTGATGCATTATATATGGAAAATAGCTACAGAGACCATGTTTTTACGAGTGTCAGTTAGTTGAGGTTGGACATATACTGTGGAGTCTGATGGCCAATGGCGGGAAAGATCCTCCAAACATTTTGAGGCACATGGCTGTTTGGATCTGCGTGTGAATGTGCTCCTGAGCCTCCTAAGCTTGGCAGAGGATCAGAGGGGTTGTTGATTTCCTTTCATCCCTTTCTCTGTCAGTGCCTACATACTGCCTAGTTCCATCCATGTCACAGAGCTGGCCTTCGTCATAAGCTTATTGGCATCATAAGGCCCAAGGCCACTTCCCCAGCAAACCACAGAAAAGACAACACTGACCATTGCAGACTGGAAAAACAACCACAGCTGATGTGGACTATGCATGTCCACATCAGCTGGACATGGATAGTAGTCCATGTGGCATCATCCATAGGTTTGCAAAGTCCCATTTTTGCCCCAAACTAAGCATTTTTTCCCTAAAGGGTCTTAGTTTTTTAAACCTATGGGTGCCATGAGTGTGGCAGAGATCTGACTTAAAAATGAGGGATCCTCAACTTGTCACTAGGTAGGCCAATCTTAAAGCATATCTTGCTTGATTGTACTATGAAATGCTAGTTGATTATTTATCAAATATTAATAACCACCACTGCAATCACCATAAATGTTCTCCTGTGCAGTTCCCAGCAGCCCAGTGCATGATGTGGATGACACTGTGCATCGGTTGAATGGTAATTGGTTGACAAGGGAAGGGAAGAACTTGTCTCTTCTTCTCAGCTGGCTGATAGACCAACAACAGCACAAGCATCGATTTGACAACAAACGTTCTCTGCAGGTAGACTGTGTCTGTAGCTGCCTCATGGACTGTCAACCAACTGCCCACATGCTGCCCACGTGCTACTATAACTGAACCATAATTTCCTAATGAAATACGACGTGTTGGCTGTTCAAAAGAATGCAAGTTTAAGGCCTTTATGCGTTGGCTTCACTTTTTTAATATTATATACATAATTTCGAGTATTCTGGTTTGCTTTGGGGTGCAGTGTAAGTACATTTTTCACTGGAGAGACGCCAGGGTGCAAACTGTTTAAGAATGCAGTTCAGTCTAACTGCTTTCTCTGTCTGGTATGGTTGAGAAAAGTTACAGTAACTGTGTGCGAACATCTTTAGATTGTTGTTTAATTGCACTGTCAAGAACTAGTAAATGGGCTCCATCTCCACTCTTATCATGAAGAGTGCACTGGGTTGCTATGTATTGGCCTGTGACTGTGGAATTAATGATGTCACATGTGCAGAGCACTGATGGCATAATGTGAACAACAATGAAAACTCCAGTAAATAGTATGGCCTCAATCCAGTGCTGAGCATATTGAGTAAACAAAGCTGTTAAGCCTGCTTTTACTGCTGTTTTTCTGAGCACCAGATCTAGCGAGAAACTAGCTCTTCCACTGGATAGTCTGAAATTTCCCTCTTTAGTCATGTCTCTGTCTGGTATAATGTTACAAAAAACTTGTTACTGCTTATATGTTGTAGTGTTTTTGGACGTGTAGAGTCATAAAGAAATCTACTGTATTATTATATTTACAATATTTGATCTAATATTATAATATTGTTTTTATATGTTCCATAATAATCTTTACTTTTCCAGTTAAGTTGATTTTCTAGTGACCTCTTTGCCATCGATAAAGTAGGCAAAGAGGAAGGCTAAGTGTTGCATCATCATGTGAAAACACAAAGAGATATCAGCTTTTCTGGAATAATGGAAGGTTTCTTATGAAAGGTAATGTTTAAATGTTTTGATTTGACAAATAGGGGTGTTCAGTATATTTAATCATGCTGAAAGAAGCAACAAACTTTGTTCAGCATAAGTGACATGTGGTGGATTCTACGGAGAGGTGTATTCTGTTCACAGCTTTGATTTTTTAGTATTTTTGCAGTATTTAAAGGCATTTTATTATGACTGGAAAAATACTTGGGAGGGTTTCCGTTATGTATTATATAAGGATTTATCTGAATTATTAATAAACATTTAGAAATAGACGAGGAATCAAATGAGATAAAAAACGCATGGACGACAAAGCAGAATTTTCAAAATAGAAATAGAAAGATACAAGCTTCAGATATGAGAAGCAAAATCATGTAAAAATGGTTTGTAATCAGCTCTCTAAACTGAGAGTTAATGGATAAGTCATGCTAGGGGTGTATTGGCACTGGGCTACCAAAACAAAGCATCAAGTGTAAATAAAGACCCTTTTACAATTCTAATGTTGCCAGAAATTTACAATAAATTACTGAAGAATAAAAAAAAAAAAAAATTCTAAACAGGGATTGTGTCTGAATAAATCCACCACTTTACATACAGACCACCACCACACTTCTGCCCCAAAGCAGAACTAGGTGCTTAGAAAGGTGGCTTCAGGATTAACAGCTGTGTTTTCAAAGTTACTCAACTCTCATTGGGGTACATCGCCATGGTAACTTAAGGTGCAGACCTAACCTGCTCTTAAACAGGTTAAATGATCAATGTGTATTAAATCACAGCTTACTGACCAGTCAGTTCTGCAAGTAGAGCTTGATTCTCATCTTTTCCTGATTAGCATCAGGTTCCTGTTGCATGACGCTACAAAAAATGAGTTAGTGTGGTTCAGATCATGAAATGCATTAAAGAAACAGGCTCCCAGTAAAACACAAACTGGGAGGCAGCAGTTTAACCCTTCATACAGTACCATCATGACAGTTGTGGAATATAAAAACCTTTTGGCAGTGTTAGGCGTTTCTTCCAAGTCACACAGAGCAGGAAAAAAATCCAAGAAACGTGAGTTTGATTTCCACGGAATAGAAAATGACGATCAAACCTACTGAATCAAAATCTCTCTGCCGTTCTTCAACCAGTGTGTCCCCATGGTGCAATCGTGAAAACAGCTGGGGGAGATATAATGAAACCAAGGCTTCCGCAGCCGCTACTAAACTAGATTTTCTTCTTCACTGAATCCCCCAACATTTCATATTGCATGTTTTCCTTTCATTCATTCCATGCAGTTTTTCAAACAGTTGTTCCAAGGTCATGTTTTATCAGCGCACTATTCGCGTTACATAACTCTTAGGTGGTTTGTTAGCTGTAGAACGTGGCACCAGTCACACTGTCAGATGGTCATAATGATTTTTTCGGTGTCATCCATTAAATGGGTGAGAAACACACATAAAAACCCAATAGATCATGTTTAAAAGGAAGATAGTGGAGAGAGAGTTGGTCACCACGACATAAGGCTTGTTTGGACATCCAATTTAATAAGGTTGGTGAAAAGTAACCTGCTTCATGATGTTCTCTTTCCATCTCTGTCTGTCTGTCTGACATGACTCATTCTTGGCTTACAGTCTGCAGCCTGTTGCCCTGCAGGGATTACATCGAGTGCCACGAATGTGCATGTCAGTCCTGCTTAAATGAAACGGTTTTAAGTCTTTTAAACACACTGGCATATCCTCTCATTATGGCATGAAAATGTATATTTTCTGCATCAAATTTTGATTGTGTTTCTCTGTGTGTCTTTTTTTTTTTTTTAAAGCAAGCAATCAGTATATAATAGTGGTCACCTTTTTCTGATTTCCAATTACACATGGATGCTCCGAAAGACAATTACCTTTGATAGCAATTTTGCAGGGAGCACATGCCATAGCTCTATTTTGATTGTGTGAGAGATGCTAAGGAAAAAGTTAAACCGCATATTGTTTGTCTGACACTTTCAGGCACTTATGCTACTAGTAGATTGTTTTGGGTTCTTTTATTTTGGTTTATTCAAGCTTGGCAGAGCTGTTCTTGCTCCACAAAAGCAGAACTAAAGCCACAAGATTAGATTCTCTCTAAAAGAAAAAAATCTTTTTGGTGTTTTTCTCTTTTTGTGTTTTTTTTTCCTTTCCTTTTTCTTTCTAGCATCACCGATTGTTCAGAAGAAAAAGATCTGGAATACCGGTGCTGTATATGTAATAGCCGCAGTCACAGAACTGGGACAATGCTGCAGCCAAGCAAAAAGTCAGTATCAGTAAAGAGGAAGTTAATCAGCCCCAAACAGATTGAATGCTTTTATTTATTTACTCACACGTTTATTCAGAAGTGTTCTACCAGTAGAAGAGGTAATAATTTGTTTATGTGCATAGGCCCCAGTGTTTCTCATGGATTGATGTTTGAAATCTGTAGCAGTGAGTCCTGTTTAATGTTTGTTCAGAAACCCAGAACACAAAACACACAGGCCAGGGACAGATGGCTGTGTAAGGAAAAAAAAAAAAATCCAAGTGACAAACCGAGACAGGGAGCAGCAGAAAGTGAGAACGCTGCTTTCCTGTGGCAGCAGCAGCGTGTTGCTATACACAACCAGAGACGCAGTGACAGAGATGGAGAGCTTAGCCGCCTCCGGCTGCAGAGACAAACCATGTTTCAATAAAGCGTTGCCTGCCTCTTAATGAATGTTTAATATTGAACAAACCATGAGTGTTGTTGTTATTGGAACCTGCCTCTGGTTTTGGGCTGTGTAACTGAGGAGCAGATTTCTAAATGATTTAGTAATGAAACAATAACAAGCTAGAATTATATTAAAGCACAACAGATTGCAAACAGTACACTGTTTGCAATCTGTAGCTAACAGGGTTTAATATTCAGTTTATAGTGCTGTTTATTTTCATATGAAATGATAAATATGATACACAGCTATTTTGTGTGTATCATATTTGTGTGTATCAGCTGTTATCTTATTCACGAGGGATCATCAGAGTGGGTAGCTGTGCGTGTTTGGGTTGTCTGATTTTTACGCCCTTTTTGACCCAACCCCAAAGGGATTTATGTCTCCTCTCGGAATCAAACCAAGGATTTATTTATTTTTCTTATAACTTGTTAGGCGACAGTGTAAACGAGTACACTGCAGCGCTACAGTACGGATAAATAAGAATAGCTTCATATTGTATGCAACTAACAGCTTCATGAATGTGAGCGAATAGTGACAAACCAACATGGGAAACCGCGGATGTATATTACAACAGCTTGCACTTCTGAAAGCAATCCTCGAGAGAATAGACTGCCCACTCTTTTCACACCAAATGCTACACGGTACGAATGTCTTCAAGTCACATTATCCACGTAATAGTAAAAATCGAGCGCTCGGTGTTTATGTTCACACCGCCGCGGGTGTCAGGTTTGTGGTCTGACCTGCCTCTGTTGAGGGGAGCTGAATGTGAATGGATACGTCTTAACGAGCGTAAATTGAGAGAAGAAAACAACAGGCGTGTCTCTGCTGCGCTCATTAGGCCTGCTGAAGGTGTTGGTACATCGTGTACTGATGTATGTCGGGAGTGCCTGTGACATGTTAACACACACTTAAGCACACGTATTCAGCTTAAAGACAAGAACATGGCATTCTTGGTCTTTGTTCTTCTTTTATAGCACGATAGAGCATCATAAATATAATATCTTTGAGTTCTTTATCCTGAATTCTAGGCTTTCAAATCAATGTTTATTTACAAAGCCAAGACAGTCTGCAATAGGAGCTCACTGAAGTCCTGTGTTTCATCCTAATATGTTTTTCTGGATTACAGTTGGGGTCACTTTAACTTGCTTTTGTGTGTTTCCATATCCTGGATTTAATCTCGTGTATGATTGCTCAACTCTAATTATATATGGATTAGAGTAAACCTGAGCAACAAAGGCAGCTCAGATGGATTGTTTCTGATTTATGATGAATAGGCAGGAGATTCATATCAAAGTCTGGGCACTCGGGGAAAAAAAAAGAATTTCTGCAGTGCTGTTGCATGCAACCATTTAAATCCTTGCTTCTTTGCATTTAATCTTTTTCAAGCTCCCCACTTGTTCTCAAACTAATCCTCATTTGAGTATCAGAGATGTTATATGACAGTAAGGAATATATTTTAGTGCATAGCCATGGGGCTATAATGCTCTTCAGTTTTTATCAGACCCTCACAAATGTAGTTATGAATTCACATATTATGTTGGAACTGTGTGTGTGCACCTAATCATAGCAGGTGTGATTTAGGACTTAGTGTACCAAGCTCAAAAGCACATCTCAACCCAGCCTTGTCATTTTTCCCCAAATTAAAGTGTAGAAATGATGAACAGGAAGATTAAAGGATCAAAGCAGTCGTGAAACCGCTCATCTGAAGATTGAATCTTATTTAATTGAGACGTTTATAGCTGCGACATTGAGATGAGTGACTGGTGACTGCTGCCGACATGAAGCCATATGGCTGTGCAAACAAAAATAAAACTGACAAAATCACAAGGATTTGTATCGCATCAGAGAAAACCTAGAGTGCATACTGTGTGCAGGAGATAGTGCTCACAGGCAGACAGTTAGAGGGAGAATGTATATTGGAAGTCTGAAGGGTTGTAGATGTCACAGCAGGCGTGGGTTCATCCCCCACTGTTGGATTTGGAAGGTGCAATTGAAATTGCTTGATTGCCTAGGGAGCTGTTGTGGTGAAGGCTTTTGGTGTTCAGTGAGCAATTGTTGCTTGAGTAGGGACTTTTGAAGGACTTTGTTAAAGGTTTACAGGGATGAGGGCTAGCATGTTGAGATGAGTGGTTTGTGAGACTGAGAGCTGTGATACGAAACAAAAAGGGATGTATTAACGTTGCTTCTTTCTGTGTCTGGTAAATCTGTTTTCACTTTGGAGATATTTTAGCTTTTATACTCGGTGTAATTTTATTTTCAAATTTTCTTTTGTAGTGATTTTGTTACATGTGCAACTGGCATTAAAACCGATTTAAGGACAATTTGGGGCAAAACCTCCCCAAAACAGGACAAGATAATGCCACCCAGGTGACCCCACTTACATGCTCAAATATTATGTGTCTCTTTGCGAGGCTCTGTTAAGACAGCAGTTGCTGAAGACAGTAGTTGCATGGGTATAAAGCTGTGCCGTTGGCATAATGAATTGTTAATTAAATTTCTACTTCTCTTTCTTCAGTAGTGTAACCAAATATATATGGGCGATATAGTCTCAAAATTGTATGATGATATTTCAAGAAAATGTCAAGAAATAATATTTCTGATAATTCTTACAGCTTGTAGGCAGCAGAATTTTATATAAAGGGCATTTGCCATCATTATTTCTAAAAAGAGCCGCTGTCATTGATGACAGACTCGCTCATATGAAATGTGAGTCTTCTGAAACAGCATTATAGTGCAATAGCAATGACACAGCATTAAATCCAGTGACAAATGTGAACACAGATGTAACCTACACTGTAAAAACT
The DNA here is from genome assembly GCA_015108175.1 of Pelvicachromis taeniatus. Taxonomy (NCBI): domain Eukaryota; kingdom Metazoa; phylum Chordata; class Actinopteri; order Cichliformes; family Cichlidae; genus Pelvicachromis; species Pelvicachromis taeniatus. The sequence goes on from VURO01016532.1 coordinate 91,229, forward strand.
CAAAATCTTACCAAGTATATTTGTCTTATTTCTAGTGAAAAATCTCATCACACTTAAAATAAGACACAATCAGCTAACGAGTAACACAATTATTATAGAAACTGGAGAATCTTCATTTGATCCATCGGCATTTTTTTTTTCACTTCCATCCATCCATCCATCCATCCATCCATCCATCCATCCAGCCATCCATCCATCCATCCAGCCATCCATCCATCCATCCATCCGCTTCTGCTTATCCTTTTCAGGGTCACGGGGGCACTGGAGCCTATCCCAGCTGTCTTAGGGCGAGAGGTAGGGTACACCCTGCACAGGTCGCCAGTCTGTCGAAGGGCTAACACATAGAAAGAGACAACCATTTGTACTCGCATTCACACCTATGGGCAATTTAGAGTTTCCAGTTAACCTGGGAGGAAGCCGAAGTACTCGGAGAGAAGTTGATACAAGATATTTTTGCTTGAAATAAGTGAAAAAAATCTGCCAATGGAACAAGTGAAAATTCTCCAGTTTCAAGATGCATTGTCTAAAAACAAGTTCCGATTTCTTACTGAAATGTTACTCTTTAGCTGATTGTGTCTTATTTGGATGTGTTTATGACACTTATATATAATGTATAAAACGATATAAAAATAACTTTTTGTGTTATCGCAAATGATATGATATGACACAGCCCTAGTGGACATAGAGAATGAGTACCAGGAGAAAAAAAGTCTTTCTTTTAATGATGAAGGAGGAGCATCAGTTTTGTAAACCACAAGGCTCTCAGAAAGAGAGTTTGGGCAAAGCTACTTGCTTAGGCTTACAATACAATGATGGTTTGATTTATATAAAACACGCATTCACAATGTTAAGTCTCCACTTTAAAAAAGTACACAAGAAGCTTAAGAGTACATACAAATGGAACACAGAGGGATCCTGAACAGATGTCCCTATGTGAAGGGCTTAGTGTGAGACCAGTAAGTCTCCCTATCATACATCCATGTATTAACCTTCTTCTATTGGCTACTCCCTTTAGGAATCACCACAGCAGATAATCCTCCTCCATCTCATCTTATCACTCATGTATAAAAATTTAATTCTTGATGATCTTCAGATTTGATTTGGAAACAGTTTAATGCTGAATGAACCAGCCAGATCCATGTATTTGGTCATGAGACCAGCTCGCCATGGTTTGTTTTTATGTTCAAATTGACGGTTTTTGGCTTTTATTATTCTTATTTTTTTAATACATGAAAATTGCATAAGAATAAGTTTCTGTTATAACTTGGTTTAGGTTATATATTTATCCATGTTAAGAAACATTTACTACTTATTAATAGGTTACTTATAAGCCTTTGATAAATCTGACTCAGATAGCAAGATTGTGGAAATAACATATTGGTGACTTAATGATATGTATAACACAGATGTGATTTATAATAAATCACCAGCAGATTTAATAATAAATTACACAAATTCACAACTAAATCATTTTAAAGTGGTGGGGTGTGTGTGTGTGTGTGTGTGTGTGTGTGTGTGTGTGTGTGTGTGTGTGTGTGTGTGTGTGTGAGAAAAAAAAACCCAATAGAGGAAGAGGAG
>VURO01016532.1:92826-106260 GCA_015108175.1 Pelvicachromis taeniatus
GGTTGTGTGTGGTTTTGGGTGGGTGTGGGTGTGTGTGTGTGTGTGTGTGTGTGTGTGTGTGTGTGTGTGTGTGTGTGTGTGTGTGTGTGTGTGTGTGTGTGTGTGAGAAAAAAAAACCCTACAATGAGCTATATGTCAGTATAAAATAAACATGCACTGCACTACCATTAATACTCACCAGTATATAAAGCATCAAGCTACAGATATTATAGGAAAATGATGCCCACAGATTAAGGACATTTGCCCCATTGCACCTTAAAGTGTTTTTTTTGGGGGGTTGAAACTAGTTTGGTTTGATTTCTACTCAACTCTACTAATGTGAAAGCGAGCTTTCACATTTACGTCTGTGAAGGCTCGCGTTAAATGACCTTGCATCATAACTGACCCCAGTTTCCTTTCAAAAGCAACGGCATACATGTATTCTCCATCAGCTATCATGCTGACCCTCGATTGCAGCATTAATTAAGAGTCAGAACACTTGAGTTTTTACATTAACCCACTGACCTGCACAGATGGGGCTGAAAGGAAAAGAGGCACGCTTCCTCCTCTCAGTGGAAAACAAAAACAGCATATGTCTTAGATCTGTATGAATTTGAGTATAAAAAAGATACTTGGAAAGCGTTATGAATATCAATAAGCAAGTGACATTTTTACGAAAATAGCTGGACAAGCATAGCTTTTCCACCTTAAGCAAATATTAGTTTTAAACTGAAACACGAGAAAAACCATGGTCTCGCCCTGGAATGTGCATAAAGGAATTAAGAGACTGCAGGCAAACACTCTATTTTCTTTTTTTCCTTGTAGAATAAGGAATTCTGTGTGTGACCTCTTTGGTGGCATGCCTTGACAGCTCTCAAACATGTTATTATCAATTAGGTTGCCCCTGCTGGGAGAAAAATCTCACTGTCCTATTTATACGTGTGGGTGTGTGTGTGTGTATGTGCACTATATCTTGTGTATTTTTTGCTGAAATACATTACAGCGTCAGAAGAAATAGGTTTTGGCTCAGGGGAGTGAGAAACATGTTTAGGATCATTAATCAACTGTCCAGCATGTGGCCTTTGTTATTTAATAACAGAGGTGTTAAATTTGACATTTTACTCTGAATAACACATACATAGTTGCATACATTATGATAATTTTACTTTTTATAGACTTTTGATTGCCTATGTGAAGCGAAGAGGCTTGTTGTTTGTAGAATGATGTTTTGCAGAAGACTGATGCACACAGCAACCTTTGTGTTCACAGAGGTTAAGCAGAACAAAATGGCATTAACCTTTTTGTACAGCTATAACAATTTACTGATGAGCCTTCAATCGAACACAAAGTAGTTTTTCTTTCTCACTTTTTTTTTTTTTTTTTACAGTAGCTTTGTTTTTAACATTTGATGCAAAAAGTTGTGCTTTTCTCGTAAATGAAGCGCACTTTCAGACACAAATGGGTCTTCAGCAGAGATCATTACAATCCTCATTACCATCATTCTAATGGCCTGATAAATTATTTTTATGAACATATTTTTCATGCAGTGCTCTGCATGAGCAAACACAATATCCCTGGATACTTGTGTCTAATTTAATTGAAAATCTTAGCCAGAAGGCTCATCCAGACCATACCTGTTGTGAAAAGATTTAAAGCTTTAGATATCGAATGAGTCGTCTGTGAATGGTTTGGGCTTCTCTCGGCATTTATTGCTGCACTGCGGGGTGCTAAACAGCTGTGGTGCATGTAAGTGAATATGTGATTTCACTTTCAAAAGAAACTTGTGACATTATGGGATTACTGCAGGGTCTTTTATTGTCACATAGACTTGGAATATTCAGCTGCATCCACACAGGGAGCGACCCACAGGGACCTGGTGTCCAGCGAACACAGAAACTCAATGACATTCAGCGATGTCAAGAAACCATGGGTGAAAAAAGCAAAACACAAAATAAAAAAAATGTGAGGAAATGTGAAATGGGCAGGTCCTGAGATAAATCTTTCTCTCCTTCAAGGTGAGCGATGGCAATTGATATATGGCAAGTTAGTTAATTACGTTATAGGGTTACCTAGGCAACCAGAGCCGGGCATGTGATCCACAAGCAAAGTGCCCACTGTGTGGATGCAGCTTAAGGAAAATCAAGATTTTAAACACTTGCATATCAGCTGCATCTGTCTTTGGCTTGCTCACTTGTCTCGGAGTGAGGGCATTAACTGAACTGAAGGTGAGGCGTTGCTATATCAGGCCTTTGGTCTGACTGGACCCCACTAAAAACTACTGTGCAGCTTTTTATTTTGCATGTGTTTCTTCAAATCTTTGCAATCAGTATACATTTATCAAACAGGCACATTTTACATTACATTAACTGAAGAATAAGTGATGACTTGGATTACAGAACAAACTACTTATGTCTAACCTAAATGATTTACTTAAGCCTTCACTCTGAATTTATTTACTACATTGTTCCTGTTTACCATCGTGACATGCCCATTTGCAGAGAGATACCAGCATGACTGAATTTGAATAAAAAAGGAGAAAGTTAAAAAAAAAATGTCAGTGAAAGCATTCCTCATCACACTTTGGGAGGCATAACTGTCAACAGATGCTGCTCAAAATGTCATTCTGATAAGACAGCAGAAAGACTATTCTTTGTTCCCCTTACTGGTCTGGTGTTTATTTTTTTCTAACTGAGAATCTTTAGTGGATTAGCAATAACACTAACACATTTAACCAAAGTGTAAACAACATACTGAAGCTTCATAACAAGTGCATGTGTAGTGCTTAGTCCTCATTTCATTGCCAATCCATATTATTCTAGGATTCAAAGTTATTCTTAAAAAAATAAAATAAAATAAATAACAATGTTTACTTCTCATGACTGTTCATCACATCCTGGTTATTTAACAACATTATTTAGTGCAGTTGCAGAATAAATGATCTCTCCTATTATAGAAGAAGACATGTGACATGTTATGGGTCCTTGATCATTAGTCTAGTTTATTACAACACTAATGCATTATGCAGAACAATAAGTATGTATATTATATTAGAGTACATTATTAGAGTACATTATGTTAGCATCATGTGGGCAGTATTACTTTTGTGAAAGTTTCTCATGGTTAACTTCTCATTAGCCATTCGCTGTCATCAGCAGGGAAAATAAAATGTGTCTCTGGATGTTCTCCTGTTGACTTTATACTTGCAAGTAAATTACCATCTGTGTTTGGCTCGGCCGCAGCCATGGATAACGGCACCCAATGTGTCGCACGTCTAAGATCAAAGAACATAAGGACAATTCCCAAATTAAAACACTTGTGATTAGCTCGGTCTAACTTTGTGGTGAGAGAGCCATAGAGTGAAAAGTTTGCTTGCAAGCCAAGCGGCGATATTTTCTCCCTCTGAAAGGTCGGGAGCTAACAGTTTGTTTCTTTGTCAGGGCAGATAGCAGGCTTGAGGGAGATTGGCTTTCATTAGAGCTTCCAGTCAGCTGTGTCCAACACAATCGATATACGAGAGACCAGCTAACAGTATAACAAAAGGCTGTGATTTGGAAGTTGATAATGCTTTGTAAAAGTTGCACTGATAGCACAGTACATTTTGGATTTCTATTGTAATGGTTATGATGTCCTTTTTCATTTTTATTCATTTTATCTGCTTTTCATTTTCTAGATGAAAATAATTTCAAATCTGCATAGCAACAAGTTTTTTTTTCTTGGTTTTGTTTTTGTTCTGTTGCGGCTTCGCGGTCTACCGCTATATCATTAGCTACAACAGATCTTCTACTGCACATACTGTGCCCTGCTGTCTGCATGAACGATATGCAAGATTGATAATCTCTCAGTTATCTCATGCACTTACAATACTTATGTAGTTGATTAAAATTGTATTTCATGCGCTCATTTCTTCATTTTCATTGTATTACAATTGCCTCTGCTAAATCATTTTTATTAGCCATTTGATACTTTGAAGTTTTACTGCTGCAAATATGAAAAGCACTTCAAAACATAACAGTGTTATCTCCTCTCAGGGTTGTAGTTTCTCAACCTTTATTTTCTCTGGTGGCAGAAAGACTTCTAATTAGTCATATATAAAAAAGGTGATAGTCATTCTGCAGAATTGTGATGAGCTCTTCTGTGCTCTCTTGATTCAAATTATCATGTTTGTTACCCAGTAATATACGATGAATCAGGGTGTGATCACACTGATTATAAAATGTTGTCCTGATACCAATGAAATATAACACAAGCTCAAATTAGTAACAGAACATGTATAGCTCTGAGCGTGTCATGTGATTTGGCATTACTGATATGAATTTTGAAGGCAAAACCAACAGGGTGGTGTCATTTTACTCGGTAGTCGTAGATGTGCAGTAGCTATGTAAGGAGCAACATTTACTGCTATGTTTTTGGATTAAAATAAGGTAACTGTTAGTATCGAGGGACCTCTATTTGTTTAAAAATATTATATTTATAGTTCAATAAGTCTTATGATAAGTCCTAGCCTCAGCAGAGGTTGTCTATACACTCATGTGAAAGTTAGCACATTAAATGTTCATGACAGTACGCATACAAAAATACTGAAGTATGACTTGTTTGGAAGGGTCGCCATGGCAAAATTACATTTGAGAAAATCACAACATTTCTCGAACAAAGCCTTTTCGACACATCTAGAGATGCTTGGGCACAGCTCCAATTTTGGCAGAAACCAAACACGTCACATCAGTAGAAGCACCTCATCTTAACTGTAAAGCACGGTGGTGGATGGATAATGATTTGGGCTTGTTTTGGCCTGTGCTCCTTGTATTCACTGAGTTTACCATTAACTCATCTGTATGCCAAAATATTCTGGAGTCAATTGGACTTGAGAGCTGAGAGTGGCTGAAAATGAATAAATAACAAAAAGATTTTGCATTAATGTTGACTGAAATTCCAGAGCTGGCAGGACCTTAGAGAGCTGTCCACTATTGAACACCTGTAAGCCTCTATGACCTGAAGCAATGTCGTAAAGAAGAGTCGGCCACAACTATTTACTAGTTAGTAAAAAGTTGTTTCCGCTAAAGTTGGATTTACTGCGTCATGCAACGTATTCAGTTTTTCACAGGACTACATAGACTCTTGTGAAAGCTTAATTTTTTACATGACTGTATGTTACCGTTTACCCTGAGTAGATGTTTACATTTCCTTTGGTATAACTATATCCGGCCACATTTGGCACCCTAAAACATTTTGTACAAATCTGTTCCAGCACTTTGCGGCGTTATTTAATTTTCACTATCAGTTAACCCTTAATTAAGGGTACCAAGGTTGCACAGAGCATCCATCGCTGTTGTTTTCAACAGGTGTCAGCAAGGCGAAGAGGTGTCAGGATCAGGTGATGAAAGATTAAAAATGAAATAGGCTTGATATTGGTCTGCAATTTCCTGGTAATATCCTGTTATATCTACTTTGCCCTCGGCAGGATTGTCATTAAATTGTTGAATGATATCATACAGACAGATCTACCTGATCTACCTTTATTGTTCTCACAGCATAGATATTTATCTGTAGTGTGTGTCTTTACACATGGCATTATTGCCTCAAAAACGATGTCTATCTGTAATGACTGTAATCAGTATGCTCTGTAGATGGCAGTACTGTACATATTGTATACTTGAAGCTTAAGAACAGAACTCTGCAAAAGGAAAATGCTCAGTAGGTCCTTCAGAGTTACTTGTAGTGCAATCCCTGCTTCAATAACCAAATTCAAATTATATTTGTCACATACACAGTACAGCATGCAGTGAAATGCTTGTGTCCAAGCTGCAGACGTGGCCGCACCATTCCAGGGCTTGGCTTTAGCATGGGGGGTCTAGCCAGGACCCTTACTGGATACCAGGTTGGAATCAAACTTGCAACTCCCACTCCAAAGGTGTGTCTTACCATTACACTATCCAGTCTCAGGGATCAATCTCTCCATCTTTCTTTACGGCCAATAAATCCTCAGCCACAGTTCTCACACTGTATTCCTTAACAGTCACCCAAACTGAAAGACAGCTTGACAGCAAGCTGAGCCATCGTCAGAGACCAGAGAAGAATCAATATTTTTCAATAGTGACTCACATATCTTCCTCATTTCAAGTCTTTACTTTCTCTAATTGAGTAGTATCTGCTTTATGAAATTTACTAAGCTTGATAAATAACGGCAGGTTAATTCTTACAAGGGCGGGTAAAAATTGTGATTAAGACATTTATTTTAAAAACTGCAGTACAATGGAGCAACTAAACTCATTACAACACGTCTGGTGAAGCTTATTTCTGGTTAAACAGGCTAAGGTACATACTGCACAGTTATGACAAAAATGATAATCACAATCGTTTTGTTAAATTTTGAAATCAGTGTTTCACATTAGCAACTTTTGCATTGTTTTCCCTCTTTGCATATGTCACTTGCGGGACACGCTCTTTGGTGTCCGCTGTGTCAGACATCTGATTTTTTTTGAAAATTTGTCTTTCACTGTATGTTAGTATGGATCCATACTAACATTGTTAGTATGGATCCATACTAACATTGTTAATCCATTGTTAATCCACGGTAAAGAAACTCCTACAAACCATACATACATACAAACTTAAAGCTGTGCTGCGAGTAGATGAGTGTTTAGAGAGTACTTTATTTGGTTTAAATTTTAAAACTGCCTTTTGAATATTGCTTGATCACGCTTTTAATTGTGACAAGAAAGACTGGGAAATTAGATTAAAATTCAATGAATTAAATGCTTTTTCAAATACTTATATATATTTTATAATATTTTATATTTTATCTATGAAACTGATCCCAGCAGCATGTTTGAAATAAGTCGGGAGAGAAACAATATAAGATGGATTATTAGATAGTTGTGTAATCCTAAGAACAAAACATAAACCAATACTTTATAATAGTTCATCAGATGACTAATTAATAAGATGATCAAAAGAGCTCCCACTTGTTAAAAGACTGCGTGGGCAAATACTACAATAATTTAATAATGATAATATTCTTCAGTGCCAAGATTCTGTAAGAGATTTGAGATCCTGCATTTGATCAGTGAAGGAAAATCGTGCTTTAACAAGATTCAGAAAATCTAGAGAAATCTTTTCACACAGGACAGAAGCCAGAAAGCCCCATTACAGGGTGAAGCCTAAGTAAGGCATAGCCTGCATTCCTTTCTGTTTTATTACAATAAATAAAGCTTCTGAGTGGTAAAATATTTTGTTGTCATCAGGTTTTCTTTTTCAGCATGGCTGTGATCCAAGAAACACTGTCAATGTATTAAAAACACAAAGCCCAGAGAGCTTTTCCTGAAGACAACGTAAAGAAACAGGAAACCATGTCTACGAGAGTTTAGAACACTCACTTTGACGCTTGTTAGACTTGTACAACCTGTTTTTGGCTCATAACCCCAAATCAGAAAAAGTTGGAACGGTATGTTAAATTTAAATTGGTTTAAATTTGGTTGTTATTTGTGTACATTTTGTTGGTATGTGTGTGCATTTTTCCATTTTGCTGCTGTGACGCAACAATTTCCCTTAGGGGATCAATACAGTATTTTCTATTCTATTCTATTAAATCAAACTGAAAACATTACTTTGTTAAATTATCTTTGACCTGTATTACATTGAAAGCAATACAATTATTTAATGCGGTCCTCATGAATTTTGTTCCAATTTTGGTTCTTGCAACACATATCAAAAAAAGTTAGAACAGTAAAGCATTTACCACTTTGTAATGTTGTCGTTCCTTTTCACAAAATTTAAAAGTTGTTTAGGGACTGAAGACACCAAGTGATGAACTGCTTCAGGTGTAATTTTGTCCTGCAAACAAGTCTTAAGGTGGGCAACAGTACGTGGTCTTTGTTGTCGCATTTTGGGCTTCAAAATGTGCCACACATTCTCTGTTGGAGACAGGTCGGGACTGCAGGCAGGCCAGTCAAGTACCCGTCTTCCTCTGCAGCCAGGACTTTGTAATACGTGCAGAATATGGTTTTGCATTGTCTTGTTGAAATATGCATGGGCATCCCTGGAAAAGATGTCTTCTTGAAGGCAGCATATTGTGCTCCAAAATCTCTATGTACTGTTCAGCATTAATGGTGCCATCACAGAAGTGCAAGTTACCTTTGCTAAGGGCACTGACATGACCCCATACCATGACAGACCCTGGCTTTTGGACTTGTGGCTGGTAACAGTCTGGATGACGCTTTACTTCTTTGGAGCACACGTCGTCCATTTCTCCCAAAAAATACCTGAAATACTGATTCATCTGACCACAGTACACATTTCCGCTGTGTGATGGTCCATCCTAGATGCCTCTGAGCCCAGAGTCGACGGCGCTTCTGGACACTGGCGCTTTTGGTTTGCCAAAGTAGTCCTGAGCCCATGTGATGATATCGCTTATAGATGAATGACCATTCTCGATGCAGTGCCATCTGAGGGATCGGAGATCACGGTTGTTCAGCTTAGACTTGCACCCGTGTCCTTTACACACTGAAATTCTTCCAGATTCTTTGAATCTTTTAATTACGTTATGCACTGTTGAAGGTGAAACATCCAAATCTCTTCCTATCGTTCTTTGAGGAACATTGTTTTTACACATTTGAATAATTTTCTCATGTATTTGTTGTCAAACTGGCGATCCTCAGCCCATCTTTGCTCCTAAAGGACTAGGAATTGTTCTTGGATGCTGCTTTTGTACTAAATCATAATTACAATCACCTGTTGACATCACCTGTTTCAAATCACATCATTATTTAACCAATTTACCTGATTACTAGCCCTAAATTGTTCTTGTCCCCAACCTTTTTTAGAATGTGTTGCAGGTCTGAATGACAGGAAAGGCTGTATATTTACAAATGAAATAAAGTTGACCAGACAAAACAGGAAATATTTTGTGTTCATTTTGTTTGCAATGATATACAAGTCAAAGTAAATATGAATTTATATTTGCATTTTCCATACTGTCCCAACGTTTTCCGATTTGGGTTTGTATATACTGTATTTCCATTTATATTGGCTCATATTTTAATAAACTGATGTATGTATTTTCCATTTTCCTAGCAAAATATAAAGAAATGAAGGGTGGTTAGGACTTTTGTATAACACAAAAGGTGCAAAGAACAAAATGAGCCACTGGTGAATGACAGTCTGAGATAATCACCATCAGCGGAGAAGCACCCAGACACACACCTTGCCACAGTGGTTGTTGATTTGTTTGGGTGCTTTCCTCTCTCCTGCATGACTGGGTATAGTTCCACAGTCTAATAACTCTTGGCTGAGTTTTATTGCCTGAAGCAGAGTCAAAATGATCTTCACAGAGCTGACACGTTATTGGCAAACAGCAGCTAAAGCAACAGGCTACTTGAGGAAAATCTAATCAATACAATAAATTCATCATATCTGACAACCACAATGGATCAAATGCCACTCGAGGCACATCTGTTGATATTATAAATATTGTTTTCTAGCTTACTATGTTTGAAACTCTTTCCTGTAAATTGTAGACCAAATCATCTTTGGAATAGTCTTCTAGGCTGTTTCTGACCCAATCGTGCTTTTAATGTAAACTACATCAAGATGTTTTTTTTAAAATCTACAACTTTCCTTTAAGAAACCTCATCACATCATCATCTGGTCCACTGCTCTCCAGAGCAACCAGCCAGTGATCCTCACCTACTCGTGGTATACTGTTTGTTTACCACCTTTACTGATAATTACTTGGTGATGAAACACGTGGGCAGGCGATGTGAAATGGAGCTGTTTTTTTTCTGTGCTTGATTTTCGGTTGTTGATGGAAAATGAATCCCTCAACTTATAAACTTTTTCACAGGCAAACCTTATGTTATATTTTCATTAATTCTCTTAATACCTGCACGTTTTTATTGTTGTTCAGTGACAAGTGAAGTATAATATTAATACAAGAAGAATACATCACTGGTCATTATTTTATTTTCTGCCTATTCTAAACTTTCTATTTGTTCTCCACCCACGCTCTTTTGTTGTGTGTTGCCTTTGGACGCTTTCTCCCATTTTCTCTGTGACCAGCTTGTAACACATTTTGTATAAATTGGATGAACTCAGTCTCATCCCTGTCGCATTTAGTTTTGCTGTGAGTCTCTCAGTCTTGATAAGAACAAATGAATCTCCTTCAGTAACATTCCTGAGGGACTTACATTTATGCTCATCCAGATGAGTTTTAATGAACTCAGAGTATTCAATTATAGGAGACAAAATGAAAGACTGTGACTTCCAGCTATGCCCATGACAATCTATGCTGTTTGTTGCTATATGACAGCGTAGCAATTACTTATGAACTCAAATGACAGGAGGCACTGAGACTGTACAACGGCAGGTTATTAAAAATGAAATACCAATCACGATGTCCCCGTGTCACTCATTCGTGTCTCTTGTGGTGCAAAACAGCTTAAAGTCCCCCTCAGGTCACTGCAGCATATCTAAATCTTCTCACCTCACTATCTTCTTTTTACTGAGTGTAGCCGATATGCTTCTGCAGTTTTAAACCTTTGCATGATTTGCCTGCAGTTGTTTCTTTGTCATTTACCGACAAACATCCCCAGATTTTAATTGTCGTGTAACATTTTTAGAGACATTTTGTCCATCTTTCAATGCATTTTTGCCATTTTATTTAAAGCAACTAAAAGTTGTTCTATAGTAGAGAAACGGTTAGTGGGTTTGCAAAGTCCTTAATTAATCCTGAGTCAGTCACTTATTTTACCAAAACCAGATGTTTACTTTTGGGTTGCACTAGATAAAAAGTCACGAGGATGTGTCATCTGTTGATGAAAGCCTGTTAGGTTCCTAGCCCTTTGAGCTGAACTGTGCTGTGCAGACCAACTACCCAGTAAGTTTCTGTGCTTGCGCTTCCTCCACAGTGTTGTGAAGGCTATAGAGACTGGGTATACCCTTCATAGATAGCCAATGATTCTACTAACATATGCCTACAAACAAATACTTGCAAACAACAACATTCATCCTGTCTTTTCCAAAAACCTGCTTGAAGATAGAAACATACACACTCCACGCAGGAACACAACACATGCCTGTTTTTAAGTTAGTGAAAGATTTTGTGTGTGAGGTGCTGTTTTTTTTAATTTTTTATTATTCCTTCTCAATGACTGCAGCACTCGTGTGATTCAATGCTCCAATTGAAGAGTTGAAAAATGAGGCCTGCAAATAGACCAAGAATTGTAAGGTAATTCGACAGAAGCGACCTCACAAAGCAACATAGCTCCCTTGAGTTCGCTGCTTTATTGTTGAAGTCAATGAAACAAACAGGAAAAAAAACAGGAATTAGACAGAGAAAGACAGATGGTGGTTTTGGCCGGTAGACACTTGGATCAATTGTCAGAGGAATGCAAAGGCTCAAGCTTACATCAGTTACAGCTTGTTAAAAATGAAGTTTTCCGTTCAATTTGGACTCAATATGGAAACTATGTCTTAATATATACACTCCCCCCCGACACCCCCTTTTCCAAACACCCGCCACGACTTCACAGATTACCATATGCAATCAGAATAAGTGAAGGCACAAGGAGTCCCTGCAGCCTTCTCCATATCTAAGAGGTGTTCTTCAGTTTCGCCTTCCAGACATTTCACTCTTGTCCTGTGGAGTGCACTTTGGTGATGTGAGAAACGACAGGCCATCGGTGTGTTTTGGCTGCACATGCAGAGGTGTGTGATTAGGAGCCCACACATCGACAACACTATCTGCACTTCTTTATAATCCACCATCCGGTGCCCAAGCTGTGGCTTTTGATAAACCAGCAAATAAACAGTTACAATCAGCAACAGATGCAGCAAATGTCCCCCTAAATACTACCACTTTCAGCTGGAGTAACTTATGATAAGCACCATAATATACCCAGACATGTCTAAATGGTAGCATTGATTCCAAGAGTAAAAGATTTACAAGTAACACTTTTCAGTCCTTTTCAGCAGGCTTATTTTTTTTTTTCTGGCAGGCGACTCTTGTAGAGTACTATACGTCTCTCTAGGAGATTTGCTCCATCTGGGGGCTCAGAGCTCACAGCCTATTCTAAAAAGATTTAGAAGACTATGTGCCAATTGGTCCCTGTCTCTGCTTTTAAGCTCTGTTATCAGATCAGAGAAGAGTAGGATGTCCTTTCAGGCCTAATTGGACGGCTGTGATCTCCTGCTGAGCTGGTGAAACCCTCCAAATGTGAGATGATCTGTCACCCTACCTTAGCCTGCACTGGATTTTTGTCTAAAAGTCTTTTTATGCACTAGAATGAGAGCTAAGGTTCTATTATTTAGACAGTCTTCCCACATTGTTTTTGTTTTGTTACATTTTGTCTTCCAGCAGGAACTGAACAAATATGCAGTGACAAACTTGTAGAGCAATTTGGTGATTTAATGCTTGGCAAGCGAGTACACTGCGAAAAGGCACAGATGGGCTCTGGCGGTGGTGGTGCTGTTTTACCAGGCATCTTTGGAGTTAGTGCAGAGGTGGAGTGTGGTGCTGCAGAAGATGATGAGGTTAGAAAGAAAATTAGTAACTAACAGTGACTTTGAGGTTTGTGTTACAATTTAAGATAAGATAAGCAAGAGCTTAAGAGATAATATATTATTGAAAAACATGTAAATATTAATGGGCTCTTCACATTTTTACCGTGATGCAAGATGTTACCGGATGATAGGATGATCCACAGATCACACATTCAGGAGTTATTTAGCACAGTACAAGGACAGAGTGTCTCTGATGTCACATCTGAAGAATGATTGATTTCACTGTCTGTGAAAGGTGGAAACTCTGAAGAGAGATGACTGCATTGTGTTTGAAGGTCAACTCAGCAAAGAGATTTAGTGATGAGCAAGTAAAAGGCCATATTGTTATGCTCATAGTTTACATCCATCTGCACAGGGAAATGTTTGAAAGTCACAACAATTCTGCACGGATGCAGTTTATTTCCTTATCCCACATGCACGTTTATTCCAACTAACCAACAAGACTTCTCATTTCAGTACAGGGACTCTTTTGAAAAATCTGTGTGTTTTGTGTAGATGAGTGTTAGTCCCTGTCTACTGTGTGGTAATGCCACCTGCTGGATTAACCGTGGCTGCACATTATTTTGTGATCAAAGACTGAACTTAACTTCCCAAGCCGACTGTGTATTTAATCAAAATGTGGGTTGCTCCTATCCAAAGGATTAAACATTTCTTTCTTGGTGTGATTTACAGCACATTCCCGTCTGCAGCTGTGTCTCAGTGCAGATTTCACATAAAGCACACCCTATATGCATTTCCGTCGCTGGATAGAGTATTCATTTACATTCAGACAAACCGGAATTCATTCATTGACGTGAAATGTTTTGACTGGACGCGAGGAAGTGATTGTCTGCTGTTCTTAGCAGGTGTTGGGTGTCAGCGTCAAAGCCGTACACCTGCCTTGGATTCAAATGCCTAATC
>VURO01016540.1:10270-21615 GCA_015108175.1 Pelvicachromis taeniatus
CGAACCAAAACATGCTAACCATTGCGCTGGGACTGGGAGACACTTCAAAGAAGTGGAGGAAGTGGATTATCTTGGTACGTATATTCCAGATATCTGTAGTATTATGAGACTCATGGATTACAACACATTTACCTCTCCCCCACTTCTTTGAAGTGTCTCCCAGTCCCAGCGCAATTGTTAGCATGTTTTTGGTTTGTGCAACTGGTCCGTCGGGTTATTGTCTCCCCAGAAACATTTCCGTTGTGTTTTTTCCTATTTCCGCTGTGTTTTGTGTGCTTCTGCAGCGTTTTTCTTTTTGCAGGTGTTTTCTGAGTTGCAGTCCGTTTGGCCTCTCTGGGCCACCATACTAAATAATAATAATAATGTATACTTTATTGATCCCGGATCTAGGAAATTAGTCTCTGCATTTAACCCATTCACTGAGTGAAGCGAAGCAATAGGCAGCCACCAATCCGGCGCCCGGGGAGCAGTATGTGGGGGACAGTACCGTGCTCAAGGGTACTTCAGGTTAGCCGTTGGGTGGGTTCAAACCGATCAAGGGGCGAGCACTCTACCTACTGAGCCACCCCGCCCCCGTAAAGCACTAAAGCACTTTGGATCAATTTCGTCTGTTGTTTAAATGTGATATTGGGTATAAAACTGATGGTCAACACAAAAAAGTTCAAAAGGTTTGCATGTTTGATGTATTTTTGAGGTATTTATTTTTCATTTCCCCCAAAAAATATTGAACAGAATTCAGTGAGCTACATACTAGACTTTGAGGACAGAAACAAAGTATCGATCATGTCATGCTAGTATCAATCTGATACCAATACAAGCCATGGTACTACGATACTTTTGTTCAATCCACCTCTAGTGACCAGTGGTGGATTTAGAGCTTTTGAATGATGAGCTCCCTGTTGCTCAAAAATTGGCAAATGCAGAAGTGAAAAGAATGCACAAAGTTGAATGTCTCACAAACGCGTAGATGGAGCTAAACACCGGGGACATTTTTCCATTGACAAGTCTGTCATCGCCGTTGACATATTGATCAAGAGTAGCCTTGCTTTTGTGCACACAGTCTGCAACACTTAACGATCAACATGGAACACAAAGCGTCCGGAGGTGCGGACACATTGACAGGCTCTGATTAAATCAGTAACAGCGGCAGCATTGTTGACGACAATGATGATAACACTGAGGGCGCTTATCAACGGGAAGGGTCGTGTAGCTTTAACAGCGCTGCACACCATCTCGAGCAGACGTTCATAGATGCTGATGGAGGGAAATAATTTGAGCTTAAAAAAAACAACAACAAAAAAAGAAACATTTCTCATCAGGCTGAGTGGTCACCTAATGCAGAGCACCACAGAACTCATGAATAATTGCTTCCAAGCGTTATGGTTTGCCTGTCAGTCAGAAGTCCGTTGCATTGGCTGTAATACATCTGAATTAGGCGCCTGGTGGCACTCTGTCACGTACACCCCGTCGTAAGCCGTTAAATACATAAATCGGGTTTAAATGAACACACACACCACTTGTCTTGCCTGGTTTGCAGGGTAATTCATCTTCCAACTCAATGATTCTGTTATGCAGTCAAATTGACAAGTAATCCATTGCTGGTGTCCTTGTTGTCAACATTAAGGTCATTTCTGATTGTTGCATTGAGTGAGCAGACTTGCAGTTTTGCAACACTTTGCTGGGGGTGAAATATGCCAGGTGAACGCATCGGTGTACAGTATGTGGTTCCGGAGCTGTAACATGAGAGTGCAAATACACACCTGGAAACACTGGCCTGCAAATACAGGCTGGCATGTGACTGGAAAATGTTATAGTTTTTAATTTAGAAAGGAGAACAAAATGCATTACACGTAATGGTGTAATCGCAATCATTGATGTCCCTTTTTATTTAATGTCCTAAGCTGAAGTAACGACTAGCACAAAGAGCAGTGAGATAATTTTGTAAATCTGCAATAGTCTTTGTTATTGCATATTTTGTTAAGTTTGCAATGAAATGCATTGTGTTCCCATTTACATTCTGTAAATCAAAAAATGAAAATAACAATTAAAATTGCAGTCCTTTTTCGATCCTTGCTTCTTGAATTTTTTTCATCAGCTCTACAAGTCACATTCTACTTTCTAGCATCTTAAATCACTTTTCTATAGTGATTGAAAGGCACAAGCCTGCGTAATACCTGTCGGGGGACTACGCGGGTAGCGTTGTACATATTTTCGAGCAAGTGTGCTCAGGCTTTAAATGGATTACAGCTCATTATCCCAAATTACTTTTCAGAATAAGCCAGGAAATGGAGAGAAAAGCCTCACATGGTGGTTTGTAAGGCTTGCTTTCAGGAAATCTTCACAGAGGTGCTTGATAGAGTTATAAAAAGATTAATTCATTTATTTTGGGGTCTTAATTAATACACTTGAGAGGGCTTTTCTTTGAGGAAGCTGTTCGTATTCCAAGGTCAGGCTAAATTATTGAGGTTACTTTGTAAATAAGCACTAGAATAACATTAACAGACACTATTAACTAATAACAGTTCTTGCTGTTATTATATATGCATTTATAATATATAGCAGGACACGTGTTTATCTATTTTCTGTTGTTTTTTCATTATCTTTATATGTTTCACATCACAGCTTACTATTTGTTTTAATAACTTGTACTGCAAATGAAGTGATTTTTTTTTTTTTTTTTTATCTCAGTGACAACAAAGAATTTGCATTCAGATCCAAACTGCAAACCTGCCACAGAGCACGGAGCCAAATCTGTTGCATTCCACACAAAAAGGCTGTGAGTACACGAGCCTGTATTCTCAAATGCACCCCAGCAGTAACATCTCGTGTTAGGTGTTGCTGGTGAACCTAAAAATATTGCTTCTGTTTTGCTGGGTTGTCAAAAAGATAAGATGCTATGACAGCGTAGTTGGTTTAGAAACCCAGCAGCAAATGTAATGTTTTGTCCATGCTGCTGGAAAAAATCAGCGGCACCATCCTGAGAGTTGTGTTTTCAGGATGCATTTGAACTCACCGGCTGTTAAACAACAAAAGGCCATGAAACTCACAGCACCCCTACACCAACACAAGCTATGTAGCGAGTAATCTATGTAAGTGTTCTTTTTCCATATTCTACGGATAAGATCGAGATGGCAAGTCTGTACAAAAGAAAGACAAACAGAAGTTCAGCATCCTTAAATTATCTATAGATGGCAGGAAGGCAAGTGTCAGAGGGTAGGGTCCATTCAGTGTGCTGCAAAGCACCACGGGATAGACAGAATGAGGCTGAAGAGGTTTATGAACAGACGCAGTAAAGGAGAAATCCAAAGAACAGGTTATGCCAGACTTGTCTAAACAGCAAATGCCCACCAGATAGTTGATGAAAACCTAGAGCCTGGTCTTAAGAGCTTAAAATAAAGAAGGAGACTGGACTTCTTGAGTTTGTGAAGATGTTTTGTCTCGTACAAGAGACGTCATCAGTTCTAAATGTAAAAGGGGAAAGGGCCCAGGAATTTAACACTGAGTGGGGGTTGTCCCCCTTTGGAGGCGATCTTTGACCCGCTACTGATCATGAGCCAAGGTGTGAAAAAAGGTGTGGGTCATTACCATGACCAGGGGTTAAGGGTGAA
Organism: Pelvicachromis taeniatus; assembly: GCA_015108175.1. Taxonomy (NCBI): domain Eukaryota; kingdom Metazoa; phylum Chordata; class Actinopteri; order Cichliformes; family Cichlidae; genus Pelvicachromis; species Pelvicachromis taeniatus. The sequence continues at coordinate 13,879 of VURO01016540.1, forward strand.
ACCACTTTAAGATGTTGCCCCACGCTATCATGTTGCTGAAGCGCTTGGGAAAGGATGTCAGGACTGTTTAATGATGATCTTTCACAGTGGACTGAATGTAATCATCTTCGAATCTGAACTGCAATAAAGCCTTGTTGATGGCAGAGGTCAGTATAGTCTGACTGCTTTGAGCTAATAGGGAGGCAGCAGAAACTCAATAACCACTTGTTACAATGAAGGCGTGCAGAAGAGCATCTCTGATGACACATCAAGTGTTGAAGCAGCAGAAAATCACACTGTACTGACCGATAAGAACGGAAAAAGAGCTGCAGTTTGCATAGGGTCAACAGAATTGGACAATAGAAGATTGGAAAAACATTGCTTGGGTTTAGTCTTGATTTATATTGTGATATTGACATGGTAGGGTTTGATTTTAGGACACACATCACACCACTGGTGTTGTAGTGGTGTGAGGGATATTTTCTAGACACACGTTGAGTCTTTTGGCACCAACCTTCACAGTGTTTAAATGCTACAGTCTACCTTAAATCCTCCCAAATTGGTTTTGTGAACATGACCCTCTGATCCGGATGACACCACAGTCACCAGATCTTAATCCGTTAGGTTCCTTTTGGCATGTGGTGGAAGGGGAATGGGTCAGCACACACACACACACACACACACACACACACACACACACTTTCCAGTCTAGTCTGTTTTTGACCACAAATTTCACATTAAATTCTTCCTAATTGTCTTTCACGTGTCCTAAGTATATCGTGAAACATTTAATTGAGGACAGAGCAGGGACGCACCTGACAGCCCTCAGCTTGATTGCAGCACCACAGCTGCAGCCAATTGAGAGTTAATTATCAAATAAAAAGAAAGCCAAGGTTGGCACTACTTTCTTGCCAACTTGTCTCTAAGAGAAAAAAAAAGCCAAGCCCTCATATCTTTAACCTGGTTGACAATGCCTGGCCAGCGAAGGATTATTCTGATAAGATCTCCTAGGGCTGCATACCAAACTGCAGCTATTAGACATATCGCACTTACAGATTCACATGCCAGGCAACGCAATCTGAGTGGGCGCAAAAGGAGGCCGTTTATGAGAAAAACCTAGACCCAATGGCAACCCCTTGAGACAGGCTCCATCCCCCTCTCAGCCCACAGCCTGGCTCTGCACTGTGGAAACCCCGCCTGACTAAACTGTATCCAGCGATTCACCCCGAAACATAGTTCTTTTCCACAGCCTCTCGCTGCCTTTGAATTTGTGTCTTCCATGCTCTGCATTAGGTAAAAGCAAAACATCCATTTCAAGCAGAATTTCTCAAATGCATATTGTCACAGCAAATCACTGCACGGTTCGTTTTTATACACTGAAGCGTTTCCTCCTGGTTTCCTGTCACCGTACCATCTTTACCGATTTGTATTACAAACAGATGAGAAGCAGCGCGAGACCGACAGAAATATATTAATTCTCTTACTGAGAAGATAACAGAAATTGCATCTTTTTTTTAAATTTAAAAAATCTGTTAAAAATTTGGCAAAGGTTTACTATTCATCCTTTATGAAAAGAACGGAAAAAAAAAACCCACATCTGCTCTACTGTTATCATCCATCTGCCTTTGCCACTTCTCCCTGCTTGCTTCTAGGGATTTCTCCTCTTAACCCCGCTGCATGTAATAACTGTCATCTGCCACGCCAATGAGCCATGTAGTAAAAGTGCCGTTCTTTATATTTATCTAGGCTAATCTCAAGCCGTCACGGCAGTCATTGAGAAGGGAAACGGTGCTTTATTCGCCGTGGAGGAGGAACGAGAGAACGAGTGGGAGGGCACTCATGAGGATGTCATTTGGAAAACCCCTCACCTTTGTGATGCACAGTCACTGAAGCGTGCATGGTGGCTGGTTGCTGGCGACACGGTGTAATAAATAAGGATAAGGCTCTAGATATTAGCGTTAAACCCCCGCTCTGCTCTTCAGTTTGCTCTAAAGATGGAAAGAGTCTCGCTTACGTGTCATGCTAAATTCCAGTTGAAAAGGCCTCGAGCTATTTTCATCATTCTGAGTTTACTGTAGCACTTTCTAGCTCCGCTTGCCTTGTTGCGGTCTGGCTGTCAGGCTGCCCGGCTGACAGCTGATGGCTATGGCACGAGCCGGGGAAACCCATGGGAGATGAGGAGATGTCCTATAAAATATGATGTGCTGCTTAGCCACGGAGTCACTCTCACATCCCGCTGTGCCGCTTCAGAGGCTTCACCGAGCTGTTTCCAGTGGATCCGGCATGTTCTACAACCTCCGCGTGAAATGTTCACTGAGCTTGCATACACTTACACCGTTTCTTTGTTGTAATGCCACGGTGGGAATAATGAGCAATCGGCGTATGCATATGTCCACCTCTGCCTCTGCACATTAACAATATGCATCGGTTAACATTTTCACTGATTAATCTCAAGGGTTCTGAGTGAGTGTTTCTATAAAGACTTAAAACTTACAAAGTTTTGTGTTTTACCTTGTAAAAGTCAGGAAGTACCTGTATTTGTCTCATTAAAACAAAGAGACAGTCCAATAGTACAAAGCTATTGATGAGAACAATTGATTGCACTGCGAGAAGTGACTTAAGAGTGAAATTCAACATCCCTTAGTTGATCTTAGCGCTGTCTACTCGGAGTTAACACGGCACGTCTCCCTCTCCAAACACTAATATTTACCCCTCTAATAAAAATCATTGTTGTGCGACTCGCACTAAATCAGAGGCCCGTTTCTGTCTGCGGTGACAGAGTAAAATATAAAGCATCTCTCACCGTGATGGAGAGCTCCTGAGGCTTTTATTAGCTAGACGGAAAAGACATCCCCCCCCCCCTGTCAGGTTGTCGTGTGTGAATCCAACTATGCGTGAAGATATACTGCAATCTGTTTTTGGCACTCTTTGCTGTTGAGCCAATTAACTACTTTAGACAAGTAATTATTAACACTGATTGCTGTTTTAGATGAATGACGATTTTATTTGCTGTTATGCATGCTTTAATAGTGGCGGTGCAACTTTTAATGTTACGATAAAGTGAAACAGAACATGTAGTCTGTCACCTAAGACCTCAGTCACACAGGTCTACTGATACGTCAACAAATACTTGGTTTGAAAATGTTAATTTAGCGGTTGGCAACCATTTGGATGTCAAGCCTTGCAATTGCTTTGGTCACTATAGCAGGTCGTTGTGGGCGTCAGCTAAATGCATGGAAGAGATGCAGACGTGTCTCTACGCTCGCCAAACGCTCGGCAAGCAGTGATGACAACTGTAACGCAAACAGTTTGTCTTCAAAGGAAAAACTGCATCTTTTTTAATGTGCTAGTTGTAGAGGTGTGGCAAAATTTTTACTTTGAATTTTAATTTTTGATTTTAGTTTCACTGCCTTGGAGAGTAAATGACAAGTTGGCAACTTCCATGCAAACGACAGGTAACCACTGCGATCAGCTAGTACCCAAAGGAGGCTTCGGGTGCAGCACCCTCTTGGACACTATCACCTGAAAGCAGCTGTAAAACCTCCTGCTAACCAGTCAGGAAAAAAGTGTGTTTTCACAATGGAAGGTTGCTAAGTGTGCAGCTGACTGGTCCCTAAACCTGTGTGGTAGTTATCAAAGTAGAGGTTTTGATCTGTGTTTCTTATGGTCTTAACAAAACAAAACATGACATTAATTGCATAGATCCTCTATGGCTGCTGCTGCTGCTGCTGCTGCTGCTGCTGCTGCTGCTGCGGTCAAAATGGGGTTTCTCAGGTGAGTTTGTGGGTTTCTCAGTCAGATCCACCGCTGTCACATCCACCAGGATGGCAGGAGCCAAAATGATCAAGATGGGACTACACTGTGGCTATAAAGTGGTCACAGTACTCTTATGTACAGTCTATGATTATAGTCTAAGGACAACGATCTGCTGGGAACACCTTCAATATCAGTCATTTGCAAATAATTCTTTGTTAAATCCTGTTTATTTAAGACATTCCTGCCTCCACTTAACCACCAATCAGAATTGTTCTAGTAGGTTCTTTCAAAACAGGTTTAACTGAAATTAACTGAATACTAATATTAGCTTACAGACCAATAAAGTGTGAAATTTAGGTGTGCATATTTAGGCTTTTGTATGTGTGATATTTTACAGGGAGAGATTTCAGTTCACATATGTGCGCGCGCGCGCGCGTGTGTGTGTGTGTGTGTGTGTGTGTGTGTGTGAAATGCTATTTTCAACATATATAACTGACCTAATGAAAGATGAACATTTGACGCAGCGAGAGAGGAGCTGGTGGAAACAGGAATTCATATTTCATTTCTCCGTCTTTAATAATTAAAGGCTGCATGCAAGTAACAACACTTTCCCGTTAAACCATCACCGTGTTACAGTCTCTCGGCTTAAGCCTGCATAGCTTGACGCTGCTGTTGATTGCAAATGCACGTGCGCGTAAACTCTCAGGTTGATTTGCAAAGCGTCTGAGAAGACCCCGAATGCGGCGTGCCATACTGTACATCTGGATGCAAACGAAGACTGAGATGGAGGTCAGGGGGTTAAACGCCGAAGAGCGCGTGGAGTGCGAAAATGCGGAGTAATCTTTTACGCCCTGTGCTAATATGGCAGAGAGAGAAGACAGAGAGAGATGTACAGTAGCCAGCAGTAAAGAGTATCTGCTGCCAAATGCACCGAGGGCTAGATGAAGACGAGCTCCTGCCATCTGGGCAGCTTGAGGCGAGGTTGAAAACAACTCCCGCTCCATCACTGGCTCTCCGCCTCACATTCACACATCGTTTTTTATATTTAATTTTTTCCCCCCTGCTCTTTTGGCCTCTCATCCCATTAAACCGTCCCATCTTCACCTCCCCGTGTCATTCTCAAGCTGTCTTTGCTTTTCTCACTCACATTTCCTGTATTCAGATTCTGCCCTCCCTTCTCTCTTTCGCCTCTCAAGGATTTATCAGTCTTAATTATCTTAACTATCCCGCTTCATACTCAGCTTGTATCTAGCATATTTAATCTAGGATTCAGCGGGGCTATTAGTTACACTCAACATGCAGGCACTAATTGATTTAAGGAAGCAGGATTTGCTCGTTGGCGCCGACGGCTTTAACCGAAAGCTAATATAAGAGGACGGAGGCCGGAAAGAGACGCTCGGGTAACTGTTCGTGCTGCAAAGGAGAGTTTCTTTCTTTCTTTGTAAACTTTAAATTTCTTTCACATCCCTTTGATGCCCAAATCAGTTTGTTTCGACTGCGAGCTCGGGGAGATCCAGCACGCGGCTTGGAAATAGGGATTCAGGACTTTTTTTTTTTAATGACTTGCAGTCTTTTCTCATAGTTCTCAAGTGGGAATTTGTTCCGTTCCCTGATTTACATGGGATAACTGGGGTAAGGATAAATATTTTTGGTTGGTGGGGAAGCGGAACAGCGAAACAGATGTCTGTTTAAATGTCATGTTTGTCGCCGAGGCTGTGCTGACATTTCAGACCCAGACTTTCACCTCTCGGATTTGTTCGCTGCGAGTCGTTACCAGAATCAGGTTGAGTCAGAGCTGCTGTTGTGAATAAATATGATCTAACTGATAGCTGACCTCTCGCATTAACAAGCAAATGGGACTAAAACCACCACACGCCAGTAAGACTTAACTATGTTTGTGCATCCGAGTCACTGCGTCCCGTCTTTTTTTAGCTTCCTTTCCGCACAGGCGCGTGTGACTCCTACTACATATGCAGTTGGGGTGGCTGGTGGCCACGGATATTGATAATGGCACTGGGGACACTCAGCTTCTTGTCTTATTAATCAAACTAGGCTGAGCGGTGACCTTTCTCGGAGCCTGGTGCTTCGGACTGAGCCAGATCCCCTGCTCTGCTGCCCCCCCGGGAGCAGCAGCCTGACATCATTCACCCTGTGTCCGCTAATGTCAGCCCCGGGTCTGGCCACAGCCGCTCACCGGCCCTGCCTGGCGCCCCGGACACAGCCCTGGATGACAGAGACATTGATCACTCAGGAAGCTAGGGTTTTTCTTGGGGGGGGGCGGCTGGTGCTGGTGGCATCGGATTTGCGTGTGTGTGTGTGTGTGTTTTGATACTGCACCAATTGAAACTGGTGAGCCTAATTAGACTTCACATCTGGGCCTAATGAGCAAATCAAGACCCATCATTGATCAAGCATCAACTGGCCTTGAGCTGTCCTCTGATTGGTTAAGAGTTGCACAAGAGCTGAAAATGGCTGGGTTAAGTATTCGCGACACAACTAATTGTTTTTGCAGAAGACCTGGCATCAATCTTTCCCTTATTACTATCTACAGCAGAGTAAAATCAATATGATTTTCCATCCCAAAAGAAAAAGTAGTAGACAAGTAGTGTTTGTAAAAACACAGTCATGTTGTCGGTCTATACCGTTCTTCCAGACATAACTGTGGGCTCAGTCACGTGTCTCTGATCAGACCAAAATAACCTGTTCTTGTCCACCATCAGCAGTGGATGTCACACAAAGCTCATGGCAGCAAATTAAGGTACTTCAAAGCCCTTAATGCCCAATTACTGCACATTGTGTTAAATTCATGATCTTCATGGGATCATAGTGCAGACTGATGTGAACACATGGGAAATGATACACACATCCTGTTTTTCACAATGAAGTGTAACTATCTGAGCAAATTATTATCCCTGACTGTTTCCATTGAGCATATTTCTAAATGTTTTGTAAAAAATACTCTTTTAAAGTTCTATCAGAGTTTAATAATGTTGTATATGTTTGTAAGTCTACTCAGTATTGTTGCAATCCAGCAATGTTGGCTGTGCATTAGTTTAAAACTGGAAAGTGTAACTAATTCAGCGGACATGATAGTAGTCAAGCAAAAATTGTGTTGGATTGAGATAAAGATAAGAACTTAAGAAGAACTTAAGAAGTGCGAATGAAAAAAGAAAAAGAAAACATGTTTGTGTTTTTCTTTGAGTCATTTGAACTGATGCTTTGTTTAGGAGTCAAAAATACTAAATGACAGCCAGCCCTGAAGGTTGTCATTTTTTATTACCGCCGCCAAGGAGGTTCTATTTCTGTTTGCATGTCTGCATGTTTGACTACTGTCTGTAAACACGACAGCTTGAAAAGTTTCAAATGAATTTGGATAAGACTGTTTTTTTTTAAGTAAAACCTGGAAAAAAATAGAAAAAAAGAATATATGTCATGGTCTGGGTGTGTCACGGGGAATTTCCACAGCCACTGCCCTCCTATTGTGGGTGGAGCCCTCACAGTTATCACCTGATAACAATCAAGGCAGCAGTACTTTAGACCAGCGCTTACAACCAGCCCTCGCCAGACCCACGTTAGTGTTTGGCCTCAAGGCTGTTTTTGTATTACGGTTGCCGGCACATTTAATCCTTTTCTGTCTTATAGTCAATTCACAGAAACCAACATTCCAGCCTTGTCACAGCCCTGCTTACCTGGACGCCGGTCTTCGTTCATGTCTGGTGCAACTCAGCCATCTCCATGTGAACCTTCCACCCACGGCTGGACTGGGACAAAAAATCGGCCCGGGCATTTTGACTAGAGACCGGCCCACCAGGCATTATAGGAAAAACCATAAAGCCTTTGAATGCAAACAACCATTGTTGCAAACAACAAGGCAGTGATGTACACTGCCTTGTTGGTATATATGTATCAATGTAATAAACTTAAACCTACACCATCCTCCCTATTCTGGATTTTAAACAGTACATAGCGGAAACAAAAAGACTGGTCGAGTAATAAATGCGC
>VURO01016543.1:0-13905 GCA_015108175.1 Pelvicachromis taeniatus
CTGCAGACCTCTCCTGGTCAGTCAACACCACGGCACAAGTCAAGAAGGCCCAGCAGCGGCTGCACTTCCTAAGGGTGCTCAGGAAGGAGCAACTAAACACCCAGCTGCTGGTGACCTCCTACAGATCCACCATCGAGAGCCTGCTAACCTATGCAGTGACAGTGTGGCACGCTAGTTGCACGAAGGCAGACAGGAAGAGACCGCAGAGGGTGGCGAACACGGCACAGAAAATCATCGGCTGCCCCCTGCCCTCCTTGTCTGCCATCTATAACTCCCGCTGTCTCAGCAGAGCCAGCACCATCTTGAAGGACATCACCCACCCCGGCTACCATCTTTTTAACCTGCTGCCCTCTGGCAGGCGCTTCAGATCCATACGGGCCAGAACAAACAGACTCAGGATCAGCTTCTTCCCCAAAGCTGTCACCATACTCAACTCAAACTGCACTGAAATATCTGCACTGACCACTGCACCACTAGACAGAAACCACCACCACCGTTCATCCTGATGCTCTGTTGTCACTCCAGCATTGTGTATTTATTTATTTATTTAGTATTTATTTTTCTTATTTGTATCGTTATACGTGCTAAGTACATGTGCACTTGTATGGAGCTGTTTTTAAAGCTCGTTATACTGTGTATAATGATAATAAAGGCTTTCTATTCAATTCAATTCAAATGTTTCTGTTCTCTGTCCGAGATCCTCACAGTCGGCATTTTTCTGTCTAACACAAACATTTCTGCTTCAAGTACACATCATGAACTTGCTTATGAGACTAATACCCACCACTATAAAACCTGGGCTAATTGTAGTGGCAAGAGTCGTGTTTTTGCAGTTGTTTTCGAGCCCATTCTTGAAGCAGAAGGTTGGATATGCTTTATGTAGAAATCGAATCATTTGTACTGTTGTCCTAATGATTTAACTGCTATAATTAACCCAAACTTAAGCCTGCAAACCACCAAATCAGTGTTCGATCAGATGAAAGTGCAGTCAAAGTGTTTCATTTTACATGCGTGCATATTCAACAATAACTGCCTGGATGAGTGCGACTCTAATCCGATTCGCTCTCAGATTATAATTCTGCAGATGCTCATAGCCACATTCAAGGTGCTACAAAGGAATCCTAATTGAAAAGCACTAATCTCACCATGACTCCAAACGTTGGTCCAGGAAACCCCGTTCAGTCCATCCTGCAGCACTCACTGTCGATCACATTTGAACATTTATAACATTGCTGTGCTCGCCGATGCCAGCATGCGCTCTTTTAGGCGTGGAAAGAAGTGGAGGGGTACCTTGCTTCATAAAAGTTTGACTGAAGCAAGTCCAGCCAAGCAGAATGAACGCATGCCAAGAATAAGAGAGGAGATGCTAATGATTTTGGTAGGCATATGCTGCTGCTGCTGCTGCTGCTGTTACATGCAGGCAGAGGAGGTTTTCAGCACGCATCAACATTAACCATGGCTCGGCCTGACAGACACTCTCTGAATGGGTCAGCTAAGCAGCAGCACTTGCACAGACCTGCTTTAGATTCTGCTCCTGACAGTCTTGTGCATTATAGCTCCTCTAATGGGAACATTGTAGCCGTGCATGAGCAGCTATTTTAGATCTGATGCTGAGTTATGAATATTTATATAACACAGAGGCTGTAAAAAGGACGGATTCTGTTTCGATATGAATATGAAATCCCACAACACGTCCATGTGTTGAATGTGACTCTGGGAGATAACAGGAGATTATAGTTAAACTCAGCCTAAAACCTAAAGTTTAAGGCTGAGTTTAAGTCTGGCCCTTTCTTGGAGTTTCACTTTCTCAAACTGACTTTGAAGTTACAGTTGAGTTAAAGACAAAGAGATTTTTTGGTTACTGTTCCGGTTATATGAGGTTACTGTATGTCTGTGTTGTCACTTAAGATTATTTGTGCAACTTTCTCCACATTTAAAGTGTGAAATGTTGTGAAATATCTTCTGCAGCTCAATGAAAACTGATGTTTATTTGTCTTTTCAGCTTCAACTCGCCTGACAAATGCTTTTAGTTACTGAAACGTAATCAAAGGGAAGGTTTTAGTCAATACTCGAGCTGCTCTCCCTGAATCATAGACATTTCCACCTACACTCCATCCCAGGTGGAGTGTGCTCACTCGGAAATCCCGTCAGACGAGCTCACTTCAAATTCACCAGCTGACTTTTCTCTTCGGGGAAAATCTCCCAGCCCTGAAGTTGGGATGGGAACTGTCATCCCCGGGAAACTACACCCTGCTCGGGCTCCACCTGGGATTGTGGGTCCTGATCAATTAGAGCCTATAATCCATTCATTTTAAGCTGAAAGTGTTCCTAATGGAAATGTGATCGATCGCTCAGCCCGCAACTTTCACTCCTCTGCAGGATTTCTCTGCGCACACTGGAACAACTCTTCACTCTGTGCGGGACAAAGTAGCTAATGCTGAACTAAATCCGATCCAATTTAGAGTGAGGAGATCTCACGCGAGCGTGCACGGTGGTCCCTAATAACCCCCGACCTGGCTACGTAACCAGCAGGACAGGGGGACAAGTGGCTTGGTGAAAAGAGACTAGAAATACCAACCGTGAATCCCACGAGGGACGGTGAGGATCCCAGCCAGCGCGCCAACAAATGTCCACCATCCACACATGATCGTGCCAAAAAAAGAGGATTTAATCCAAATCTAGTCAGAAGGAGAAGACGGGCTGTGCGTGTTTGTGTTCGGGTGACTCTATCTTATATGAAAGCGGTTGTCTCTGTGCATTGTCGGTGCTTTGAACACAAGCAGAAAAGATCCGGGAGTCTTCAGAAGGAGCGGGGAGACGGAGCGCACCGGGTCCGACTCCTGAGCGCTGCGCTCCGGACTGGAATGCGGCGCAGTGCCGGAACGTGGAGAAGTGGGTTATCCACCTCCTTCCTGTTCGCGTGCTCGGAGCTCTGCCGGCTGGACACAAAACTCTGTCAAGAAAAAAAGAGTCACCGAGAGCAAGGTAGCCCCTCTCCAGCTGCAGCAGCGGAAGCCGGGACGCGTTTAAAAGCCGAGGCGCATGACGACGACTGGCGGTCCGAGTTCGTGCGCTCCTGCAGGGAACCTCGCGCGTGTTTGAAGTCACTTCTTGCGGTGGACCGGTCTTGTCCTCCCGGAGCCCACCCCACTCCCTCTCCTCCTTCTTTTTCTTCTTGTTCGTCCTCTCCCCCTCTCTCAAAGAGGACGTCCCACCTCTCCACCCCCCGCCTCCTCCTCCACCACCACCACCACCCACCTCGCAGATATAATCTCACATGATGGGGACTCTGCTCCGTGGGGATTAAAACATGAGGGAGAGAATTAGTTTTCTGGAGGGGAATTTGGTGATCTAGGATCAGCTGAGGGATTCATCCTTTTAATCCCATTTACAGCCGGAAATCTGACATTTACAGAGAATAAAAAGAAATAAATAAAATAAAAGTGGCGCTGGAGGCTCTCTGAAGGCACTTGTACACCTCTGGGGTCATTATAATCCCCCCACACCAATACTCTTTCATGGGAACTCGTGTTTGGAGTGATCTTCTGTTTCTCTCAGTCTCCAATAATCTGCCATGAATAGCCATGAATGCTCCTATCCCATTATGTGGGTTAAATCTGTGTTACCTTTAAATGACTTGAGATTATTGACATTAAAAGGCAGCCATTTTTAAACCTGGTGGAATTTCTTGATTCCTTTTATCTAATTGTGGTCCAGGTTTGCACGTATCTCTGAGCCACTTTAGTCAATGTTAACTCAACGTTACATGGGCCAAGTGTCAGGTGTGTTATAGCATTTGGCCCACATGAAAAATAATTCCTATAATCGATGTAAAGGTGTGGTCGACATCTGGCAATGACAAAAGTGCCCTAAACAAGGCCCAGATTAGTGCCTGATGTGTCTGTAAATGTGCTGTGATTGACATCAGATATTATTAAATTATTTAATTGTTAAAAAATCTGAGAGCTGAAAGTCACTGTGAGCTTCATATCCAGCACCCCGAGACTGAGTGGAAGGAAGAAGGCTGAGCACCGGTGAGTGTTAGAACCACTGTCCAGCATGAGACAATAAAGAGCCACGAGTACATCATAAAGATGGTAGCATGCTTAGTGACTACCTCAGGCAGCAGAAACCTGAGACAGAAAAGGATCAAAGAGAGGAAGCATCATGGAAGAACAGGGCCCTCCACAGTATGTACGACCGGCAGGTAGAAGAAGTGGCTGATATTGAGAAGTCGCAGCAGTGGCTGGACAAAGCTGGACTGAAAGACAGCAGAGCAGCACTAATCGTGGCAGCACAGGAACAAACTGAGCACAAATAGAGGCTGGGGTCTACCACTCCAGACCAGACCCCAGGTGCAGGCTGTGTAGAGATGAGACAACCCAGCACATAACAGCAGGGTGCAAGATGCTAGCAGGCGGGGCACACATGGAACGCCATAACCAAGTGGCCGGCGTAGTATACAGAAACATCTGTGCCGAGTACGGCCTGGAAGTCCCGAGGTCAAGATGGGAGACGCCACCAAGGGTGGTGGAGAACGATGGAGCTAAGATCCTGTGGGACTTCCAGATACAGACGGACCAAATGGTGGTGACCATAGTGGTGGTAGACAAGCAGAGGAATATGGCTGTAGTGATAGACGTGCTATTCCAAGTGACAGCAACATAAGGACGAAGGAACGTGAGAAGCTGGAGAAATACCGAGGGCTGACAGAAGAGCGTGAGAAGATGTGGAGGCTGAAGGTAACAGTGGTCCCAGTGGTGATCGGAGCACTCGGTGCGGTGACGCCCAAGCTAGGAGAGCGGCTCCAGCAGATCCAGGAACAGCATCGGAGACCTCTGTCCAGAAGAGCGCAGTCCTAGGAACAGCTGAGATACTGCACAGGCCTCTGGTAGAAGAGCCGAGCTTGCCCTGCAGGATAAGTGTGTGCAAATCATTACTAATTGAATCATGTCAGTGTCATTAATTTGTATAATTAAAATTAAAAACAGAAATAAAAAAATGTAGGAATTATTCATTAGTTTTGTGTGGACCAGCGTCCCTCCTACTTTGTCATAAATGAACCCAAACCTGACCGAGGACTTTGACTTCAGGTTCACAGTCTTGTGAAGCAGCTCATCACTCCACCTACGTCAGTAACAACTTTAGAACGGCCAGTTCACTGTTCAAAGATGCATTACACAGAATGTGTTAATCATCAGTAAATGACTGATAATTAAAGTTTGGTAAACCCATTTGTACCGCATGGAAACAAGTTACCAATAATAATAATAATACTTTTATTATGGAGGTGTCTGAATGTGTTATTTTCGAGGCTCGATGGGGCTTTTATAGATTCACGATGTTGCTGAAATCCTGACAGAACTTTAGGAGATTCCCTTTAACACGATCACTTTTATATTGACACTGAATATTTTGGGAAAACTGATCAAATACTGACTTGCGTGACTCGATTGAATGAACCTTTTTAGTGGCTTTATTAGTCATGAACATATATAACTACATACCGTCTCCTTTAATGATTTAAAAAGTGTCTCATGTGAACCTTTTATTATGTCTTTTGTATTTTTCTCTGTAATTGAACGTTTAATTTGAACATACGGTGGTATGGAGGATAAAACATGCCAAAGTCAGTAACAAAGAAACGCATTTCAGATTTAAAGAAAACAAGCGAAAAATGAAAATAATCCAAGTTAAAAAAAAAAATCCCAGAAAGTTGATTCTGGGCGACTTCTTCAATCCAACCGACTGAAGAAGTCACCTGAACGAGTGATGAAGATCAATTTTACTTTTTCTTTAATGATTTTGTTCATTTCTTTATTTTCTAGTGTTGTGTCTTTATTTAGGCAGTCTTGGTCTTCCATGCAGTGATATGTACTGGTGAGGATACTTTCCTCTACCTTTGCATCTCCACTGGTGTCTCCGTCTTACAGCAAGTTTGCAAAGTTTGTTTTTTTTCATTGACCATTTATTTAGTGCTTCCTTCTCTTCCCCAGTTAGCTGTTGTTTCATCCATAGTAGCCTGCTGATCCACCTGGAAGCTGTTCTTTCCTCTACAATAACTAACTGTGGTGTGTCTGCAGCTTGTTCTTCAGTGTAATGTTTAATCAGCAGGAGTGCAGCGCTGAGATTCCTCAGGGTCACATGGCAGTAACCTGATCTCCACTCAGTCCTTTTGTCCTCTGCCAAAAACAGGAATCAGAATTGGTTTTGCCTTTGAACAAGCTTTTCTTTTCTGCTGCTTTAATTCTGCTGCTGTCGGCACTCTTCAACTATTTATAAGCAGCTCCCCGTCTGCAGTGACAAAGTGAAAAATATATAAATATATATACCAGGGTGAACTCTGACCTCCAACAGGACCTAAAGTATCTGTATCTTTGTGGCATGTCATGAGGGCTCTGCAGAGATTATAACTGACCTCCTATTAAAGTCACACTTGGAATGGAGGTCTTATAGATTTCCAGTTAGGACTATAGAGACATCGTCGCTGGTCATGACCACACGCCGGACTCTTCGTGATGCGTGTGACTAAAGGATGTGTTAACAGAAATGATATCTGAAATATTTGTGAAATCCCATTGGTGTGGGGATTGGTAGATAAGGCGAAAGGCAGGACAGGACACGACCTTAGCGGTCGTGATGCCAAACTAGTGCCTTACAGTGAATGGATGCACTTGCTCAGCAGACTAGAGTGGGGGTATAGCTCAGGGGTAGAGCATTTGACTGCAGATCAAGAGGTCTCCGGTTCAAATCCGGGTACCCCCTGCTTTATGAGTACCTAAACACCTTTCTTCCCGTTTGAGCTCACACATTCTCATTCATAAAGTTGCTGCAAGTAGAAAGGAAGTCAAAGATGTCAGGCTCCTGCCCTGTGGATGTAGATCAGTCTCAGGCTGACACAGAGACTAAACCACCCTGTAGTTCAATTCAATTTTATTTATACAGCGCCAAATCACAACAACAGTCGCCTCAAGGCGCTTTACATTGTAAGGTAGACCCTACAATAATACATACAGTGAAAAACCCAACAATCATATGACCCCCTATGAGCAAGCACTTTGGCGACAGTGGGAAGGAAAAACTCCCTTTTAACAGGAAGAAACCTCCGGCAGAACCTGGCTCAGGGAGGGGCGGGGCCATCTGCTGCCACCGGTTGGGGTGAAAGAAGGAAGACAGGATAGAGACATGCTGTGGAAGAGAGCCAGAGATTAATAACAAGTATGGTTGAATGCAGGGAGATCTATTAACACATGGTGAATGAGAAAGGTGACTGAAAAGGAAAAACCCAATGCATCATGGGAGTCCCCCAGCAGTCTGAACCTATCGCAGCATCACTAAGGGAGACAGTTATGAAGCTTTAGGCTCAGGAGAATCCGTTTACATTACAGCTCTACTGCACTTTCTTTGATCTTCTTTGTTATGGTCCTGTCTTCTTTCCACTCATCTACAACTGTTTACACCTTTCCCAGTGGCTGCACTTCCCCGTGTCTGGAGGTCTCTTTGAACTAGAATTTTCTCTCTAATAAAGTGCAGCCTTTAAAATGAAAAGTAAAGTGCCCTGAGACAAATGTTGTCGCATATTTTAAATAAAGCAAATTGAACCTATGGGAGATTTTGGACTGGCTTGTTAGACTATATTCTCCCCCACCAGATAAAAGAACATCTTCCCTCTAATAAAGTTCCAGAGACAAGATGGACTGAAGCTGCTCTGAAGCTCATTATGATCACCAAAAAAATAGTTAACCAGAAATAAGCCGCAAATCCTCCAATGCCCCCCCGGAGGAGTTAACAAGCTAATGCTG
Organism: Pelvicachromis taeniatus; assembly: GCA_015108175.1. Classification (NCBI taxonomy): domain Eukaryota; kingdom Metazoa; phylum Chordata; class Actinopteri; order Cichliformes; family Cichlidae; genus Pelvicachromis; species Pelvicachromis taeniatus. The sequence goes on from VURO01016543.1 coordinate 7,803, forward strand.
CTGGTATTTCTGCAGGATAGAAAGAGCAGGCGTGCTTGCAGGTTTCTTCGGTTTTTGAGACATTTTAGATCAATTGTTGATGTGCAACGACTTCCCGGCCTCTCTGTCCCCTTTCATCTCGAAGAGATCAACGAAGGAGGGAAACATCTTCCATGACAGAGATGCCAAAAAACAACAACAGTCAGGTCAATGTGAAAAATCAAGGTTTACAGACAGACAGACAACCCTGTGAGAGTCAAGCTGGCACCACAGCAGCGTCACCGCATGTCAACCAGAAACCCATTAAAGGCAGTTTCATCACTTTTACCATTTCCACACTTTTCCATCGCTTCTTTTCCTCCCCACCACCAAATCCTATTAAATTAGTTGCAGCAGCAGCCTGATTCCCCCACAGGGACCAATAAAAATTCAAACGTATCTCAATCTAACTCTGAATGTCAACCTGCACAGCATCACAGGATTAATGTCTAATAGGCTGCGCTAATTCAACGCACAGCTTGAAAGGATGACTCTCCTCTAGCTGTGGTTTGGGACATAAAAACACACGTGTTACTTTCCCAAAGACACGCCACAAGCCGAAGACGGTGCATGCTGACGTCTAAAGACGTGTTGAACCACAGATATAATGTGCTGGGAGGGTTGAGAGTGCAAATCTTAGCTGACGAAGGAAGTTACTAAAACACTGTTTTCACTTTAAACTTCAACTGGCAGGTTTGACTTAAGGGTTATTTATTCATTCACAAGCTTGAATTAATAAAGAAAATATTCAATACAGAAAAAAAACATCAGTTTAAGGAGATTAAACAGTTTTACCCGTGAATACATCCCAAGCATCCACAATACACGCGCACATATATGTACTCTAATGCAAGTGTATACATGTGTACTATTAAAATCCATGCACATGTTTTACTTCACTACTTTTATAATATTAGTGGCCTCATGTAAGAAAATCTCATTTCCCCCTCAGTGTCGGTGCAGCTTTATCTCCTGGATTGAGCTTCCACAGGTTGCAGGAAGACTTCAGTTTAATCCTACAGGAGAGCAAGCTGCGTAAACACTGCCCCCTGCTGGTCAGGTGCCAGTATTACATCGGATTTTATACCGGTTTCTAATTGGACTTCTTCGGAAAATTGTTCTAGTGGACATGGGGACCCTCACTTAGCATAGCAGTTTAATTATTTCCCCAGTGACCCAGAATCAGCCAGTTCAGGCATCTAATACATATTTCTTTTTAATACTGATTATTAAAAAAAACAAAAAAACAATTGGGACCAGTTTCCCAAAATGTGTGTTTTTTTTTTTGTTATTCTCAGGTAGCATCAGAAAAACGAAGGTCATATAGATCATACACGTATTAGTTTGAGTGGGAATTTGCTTAAACATTTCAACGTCATGCTGACAGCATGAATTAACTCATGATTGAAGCCCAATGATTTTAAAACCAAAATCATTAAATGCTTTATACGTTATTGTATTTGAGGACACAAATGTGAAGATTCAAGCATATAGAGATGTTTATACGTTTAAAGAGATTTCAAAGTTCTTGTTAGCTGGAAAAAAAAAAAAAAAATAGGACACCTTTCACTGACCGTGTGGTGATTTATAACTATAAATAGAAATAATTCAGACGAACCCCCCTCAGACTGTTCTGGACCTCCTGTCATTGTGTAAAACAATAAGAGTACCAGTGATTTATGGGTTTTAGCTCTCCGTGTTGTGTTATCATTAATAAGCGTCACTTTCCTGTCCCGGTCACCTTTTGTCCCAGTTTGCTCTCCTGGGATTTTCCTCCTCTGAAAGAACCAAAACACACGAGCCACAGAACAAAAACTTTATTGACTACAACGCATATACACAATCTGCGCCTCACTCCTCCTTTTCTGGTGATTTCGGGAGAACATCTTCGCTCTTGAACCACACGGCTTCACTGGTGCGACTGGTCATGATGGCTCGCTCAATGAAAGGTCCTGATGCGGGAAGAGGAGGAGGAAAAAAAAACAAAAAAAACACAGTCATCGCAAAGAATGGCTCGTTTTAATGTGGAGGAGAAGCAGCGAATGACAACAGATGTGAAATTAACAAAGTCAAACACATCATAAAAAGGTAGACATGGGGTGGAGGTGGGTTGCAAAGTGGCTTGCAGGTATATAGCAGATGTAGGACGTCTAAAGGAGCTTAGATGGCGATGAAGCTCCCGGCAAACAGTTGCTGTGCTGACATTAATGACAGAGGAGGTTTAATGCTTTGCAGTTATGGAGTCAGCAGAGTGTTAACGACTTCTTACGCTCTGTAAATTTATGCCGCTGTGAATCCGAAATGCTTCCACTTTGACATAACACCACACAGTTACTGGAGAGGCTCAAATCTGACCTGAAAGCACTGATGATACCCGAGCTTCAGCACTTTCTGTGAGGAATTCAATTTTTCTGCACGTGGTAAAATACCTCCACCGTCACCACTCGATAATCCTGCAGGTGACACTTCCTGTTTGTCAGATTTACAGAACAGATTGATGGTTACTTAATAAAGAACTCAGATTAAGTTAAAAATCACAAACAGGGAGGATGTTTTAAAACATTTAAAACTACAAATGAAAGGTTCTGTTTCTGCAGGCAGAATCTGGACCCTGTCTGAGGTAACCTGGACCCACTCATATTACTGAGACACTACAATCCTTAAGCTGTTAATGGAAGCGGGACTAATGAAATGATGTTAAAATAATAATTAAAAAAGGAGTTTGACACAGATCAGGCTGAGCATCCGTTTGCATTAAATCATGTTAAACAGCTTCGTTCCGTCTCTCTGCAGCACGCCGTCCCCTTTCTCTCCGTCTGTGGCGAAGAACAAACTCCCTGCAGTCTGATTCCGCTCACGTATTTACTTTTAACATACTTATGAATAGTTATTTCAGCTCCGTGTTCCCCGTTGTCTCCCGTTCTCTGCATTCACATTATTTTTCATTAGCATATTATGTCTCTGGTCATGAATAACTCCCATCAGCCCTTTGGGGGGGGGGGAGCTGGTTTCTTCTTACCCACACACTGCATTCCCGCCCCCCTCTCTCTGTTTTTAAGCACTTATCTGTGAAGTTTACTCTTATTTTTGCCCACGCTGCTGCCATTAGCCTGTGTCTGAATGACTCTTAAAAACAGTAATGGAAACAAAGAAGCCAATTTAGAAGTATTCCTGATGGGCGCATTTTCTGACGCTTCACTTCTGGTTGCCGAGGTAATTCAATTCTGCCGCGAGGTCCTCCTGTGATTCTCGTAAGGCATCTCGCGTCCCTGCTGACGAGTTCAGCAAAGCCCAGGTGGCCTGGCTCGACGCAGCGCCTTCATCGCCAAATGAATATGAGCAGAGCCGCAACGATGCAAAGAGCGAGGCATCTCACTCAGCCGACGCCGCGCTGAGGTTCAGCAGAGCATTAACGCGTCAAGGGTGAGCGACGAAGACTCCCCCGGGGAGCGTCGTCAGGCTAAAACTGCACACGCTCGGGTTTGCTGCGAGCGCTTTAAACAGAAGCATCTGCCTGCTGACGGAAAACCGCGTGATGAAGTCCCGCCTCTCTTCTTTGTGAGGTACTGCTCGACTTGAAGGGTCACAAACAAGCAAACCGGCGAGCGCCGGTGCTCCCCCTCAGTACATGCACATAGGTGTCAGTTTCAAAACTCTACGTCACGTTGTTATCAGGTTATGGCACGAACAAGCTTTTCTGAGAACTTGACCTCTGACCTTGAGTTTGACGTCACTGCTCATCCAAGATTTTTAGTAGACGCAGATGCAGGTGATGTCATCGATCTCCGACCTTTGGGTGAAAGTCGCTGAGATTCGAGGTTTTTAGTCGTTACGTACAGTATCGATGAAGCGCCTACGTCGCCCCGTTATTATCTCATCACACTCAGACTTAGGCGTCCACGGCACGCCGCTCGCCCGGCGGGGTGACGACAACACCCCGTCAGCCTTTTACGGCTGTTTAGGAGCAACACAACCGTGCAGAGCTGCCAGTCTGTGCCTTTCTGACGGTGCATTCACGGGGCTCGCTCCTGCTCGTTCATACGTTAAAACATCAACAAATATTTTTGTAAAATGAATCGCTTGCAGGAATGATTAAAGACTGATATGCAGGACCGAAGCTAGCTTTCAACAAATTAACTCCATTCTATGATTTTATGAGAAAAAACAAAAAAACAATAAGACAACCATTAGTCTTTATTCTGCTGAAGAGACAAAGGTTTAGTGGTCCACACGAGAGACAGCGGCGTTGTCTCAGACGGAGTCGGCGGGTTAAAGAGTCCTCTCTGAAAGCTCTGCAGTTTACTTCAGCGGGGAGGATGTTGACGCCGTGGTATTTAGCGCGCTCAAAATGAGTTTTCAGATCGTTTACGCCTTTCTCTCTAATGAGAATCCATTAGCTGATGATTACACTGCATCCTGCAAACCGAACAGAAAGTGGATTTAAATGCAGAGAAATGACTGAACGAACGGCTTGATGGAAAAGCTGCCGACTCCTCTGCTTCTCGTCTCCATTTAGAAGAAGAAAAAGCAACCCGGCCGAACCCGGACAAACAGCCATCATTTTTATTCAGGGGTAACAGGTGTTTGTTTAACGCTTCACCTCAACGGCACGCCATACACGCTTGACACGGCAGCGCTACGGTAGGAAAATAAGTGGAGCTTTATTGAGGGGGTGGTTGACGCGGACAGGAAGAAGGCTCTGGGTTCAAACGCTGTGTGAGCTGTCCAGGGTGTCACCTGTGACGGCTTACGCCCACCCACTGACCCCGAGACGGATACGCCCTTAAGGAAACGCACGGACGGACACATTTCCAGAGTTTTCAGACTTCATATCTTTACAAGTACAGGACGTAAAAAAACATACATACCCATGGTGGCTGGCCGGTGAGAACAAACATCAACCAGGATTGTCTGCAGGTTGGCGAAGATGTGCTCACTGGGCATGTCGAGCTGAGGAGAGAACCCAGAATGTCTGAAACGTCCGATTAGATTCTCCAGTTCTGAAATCTTCTGCATGTTCAGTTTCATACGAATGAAAAATCAATGTGCTGCATTTAAACAAAGATCTCCAGCTAGCGTCACACATGTGATGCACCCCTGAGCACTTCCTGGACTCACCTGACAGAAGTGCATGTGCATGTGCGACACAGGTCGGATCAGGTAAGCCAGACTTAAACCTGCCAGAATCCTAACCAGTGATGTCACCCTGCAGCCCCCTGCTCGCTCTATCCAGGCAGGTCTCAAACCTCGACCCCACAGTGAACTGCAAAAAGCATTACCTGTATGTAAAAGATGGCAACCGTGACATCACCCGAGTTTGCGTTTGGAAGCCTCAATGTTACTTTTTGACCACCGCCATGTTGGATTTCCCCCCCTCATTTAGACGAGAGGGTGGACGAGCTCGGTTAGCAAGCCGCCAATCAAATTACTTTTCACAGAATTTCATTAATAAGTCTCGAACGGCACAAACACGATCAGAGATTTCTGCACCGATGGAAGTGATGAGCCAGTGCCCATCAAAGCAGAGATCCCCCAACTCGAACTTTCTGACTCACTCTTGAAGTCAGCGATCGGCGACCATTCAGGAAACTTCTTCTTTTCAGCCTCAGAGGTTGACGGTGTGAAGCAAAGCGAATCATTTCCTGCTGTGTCGCAACTGACAAGGCTAAACTGTACCGACCCGATTGTCCTGGGTTCGTGAGCGAAAATGTCCTGAAACGCCGAGAGCTTAAAAACTAACGCCTGCGTGTTCTCTGCATTTTAAATTCATGCAGATGTGATCAAAATATATTATTATAAAAATAAGAACAGGAAACCACCAAGCCTGTCTGACACACACACACACACACACACACACACACACACACACACACTTCCCTCAACCTTCCTCAGGGCGCATCGATTTTATGTCTCCATCCTTGTGGGAATTTATGCTTTTTTAATGAGGACCCTTTTTTTTTTTTTTTTTTTTTTTTTTTTTTTTTTCCCCTTAATTTTTTTTTTTTTTAAATTTTTTTTCATTTTTTTTTTTTTTATTAAACATGAGTAATAGTCAGTGACTGACCTGTGACTGTGGTAACAGCAC
>VURO01016553.1:1405-15476 GCA_015108175.1 Pelvicachromis taeniatus
CCCCCCGGTGCTCCACCACTCATAAGAAGAAAATGGAGGATTAGTGATAACTGATTTAAATCCCGGGGTGCCAAAAGTCCCAGGTCTGAATCCTTGATGAGACCCCAATATCTGTCGGGACTGAGCGGGAGCGACATAGACGAGCCACCCAAGTGGTGTTGCTAAATAAAGTTTATTCTAAAATAAAAAATAATAAGGCCAAAATGGGACAACTTGGAGAAACCCTGCGCTCCTCCTATGCAGACGGGGCAGCAGGTAGAGCGGGTAGGAGGAGTTCGGTGGGGAATTTATCAGATGCTGCTGGTCATATGTTGTTGAGGTGGTCCCTTAGGACCTGTATGAAACAAAGCTCACCACATTACACAGCATTATTAAACAAACTAACCATTTCATTTGTTTTTCACAGAAACATGGTTCCTTCCAATCTAATTGAGGCCACGTTTCAACAGGTGAGACGAGCGAATCGCGTCATTTCTTTAATGCTACAAGTTTGAATCCTGTAACTACATCTGATTTTCTTTCTTCAGTACAAAACAGACCTGATTCCCATCCTCAAAGTCCCAACCAAAACAATTCAGCCCAACTTTGTCTATGTGATCCCTGACGACAATGACCCCCGAGGGCGGATGGTGTACCTCGAGCTGACTCCTCCTCCAGATGTCATATACAAGACAAGTCCAGGCAGCAGCCAGCAGATGAACGTCCTCGGTATCGTTATCTTCTCTGCCACCATGGGTGAGTGCAAACATCGGGGTGACAAACGTCCTACATTTTGAAACCTCATCATGAGCATTTTCACTGCTGTGACCAGACGTGACCTGCTCATTTCTCTTTTTGGACTCCACTAGAATATTGTTTGCATGACTGACAGTTAAAAATGATCTTTATTCATACTTTGTCATAGTGTAGCCCCTGAGTTCATGCACCACGTGTTTCACGCCTACCCACAGTAACCTTGAAGCGTTTTCCTAAACTGAGCAGTTTCTGTCGTACTTCAGGCTTACAGAACAAAACCACTGGGTGTTAGCAAGGACGATCTCCGCCTATGCAGCTACCCTTGGAAAACTGAGAACGCGTTGTAATGGTTGTCAGACCACCTTTACTGATGCTTCTTATTAAAACTTGTCATTATTGCTACATGGAAGGTGTTCAGATGCTGTCTTTATGGGGGAAATATTTATAATATAATAATATAATTAACCTAACAGTAGTTGAATAGCACTGAGATAAAATAATGTTATATAAGATATTGTCTTCATATAACAGTGTACAGGTCCTAGAACTACAAACAAAGTGGAATAATCCGAGCACGCTGAAATCTACTGGATCACTAATGTGATGTGCATGAACACGAGCAAGCGTGACAGTAATACATATACGTTCCACTCTAAGTTCATGTGACCAACCAGTCGAGACCAATTTTACTTCATCTAGGAGCAAAATCTGTGCTAACATCTGCACAGCTGAAGCTTGCATCGACACGCAAGCATAATCCGTGTTTATGTGTGCTGCAGGCTTGTTGCTGGGCAGGATGGGAGAGCGAGGAGTCCCACTGATCAATGTCTGTCAGTGCATCAACGAGTGCGTCATGAAGATCATCAACGCTGCTGTTTGGTGAGATGAGAACTCGGTGTGGGAGATTCAAAACTGTAGCAAGGCTTAAAACGCTCATCACACACGGACGCAGCTCGAGTCTGGGTTTCATTCTGCATGCACGCATACACCTGAGCCTGGGTTTCATTCTGTATGCACGCATACACCTGAGTCTGGGTTTCATTCTGTATGCACGCATACACCTGAGTCTGGGTTTCATTCTGTATGCACGCATACACCTGAGTCTGGGTTTCATTCTGTATGCACGCATACACCTGAGTCTGGGTTTCATTCTGTATGCACGCATACACCTGAGTCTGGGTTTCATTCTGTATGCACGCATACACCTGAGTCTGGGTTTCATTCTGTATGCACGCATACACCTGAGCCTGGGTTGTTGGTGAGGTCGCACGAGGAGCTAAAGCAGGAAAAAAAAAGTCACTTGTGTCACTGATTTGCCGAGCGCTGGTGTCTCTTTGGATGCAGTACCCATCACCGAGGTAACATAACGGGACTTCTCCGGAAGGATCCAAAAATGGAAGAAGACCAGTCTGAGAGACGAAGATGACCTCGAATGGGGTTGTTTGTGAATTATTTTAATGTAGTAACTCCTTCTTGCAAAACCCGATCAAATTTCCAAAAACGAAGCGTGGACTTCAAGACATCTCTGATATGTGAACTTCACTCAAGAACAGGATACATGACAAATATGTGACATGAAGATGAAAGGAATGAATGTAAAACATTTGATTACTAGAATTGTATCTTTAGCTGCAGAAGCAAACATGCTCAGCTCCTTGTAGGACTCGTAATGATTCGGGTGTTCTTCCAGGTATTTTCCATTTGGGATCATCTTCTTGGTGGCGGGGAAGATCCTGGACATGCAGGACCCGAGCACACTGGGGAAAAAGTTGGGCTGGTACGGCGTTACTGTGCTCACTGGCCTCTTAGTCCATGGACTTGTCCTCCTTCCTCTCTTCTACTTCCTTCTCACCAGGAAGAACCCCTTCAGCTATATCCGTGGCCTCCTGCAGGCCATGGTCATCGCCCTGGCAACCTCCTCCAGGTCAGCCCTGCTTTAACCTGCTTCCCATGCTTCAGTGTGTTAGTCCTGGAAAGCTTCATAGCAAATATGCTAACCCCTAACTGAGCCAAACAAATCTGTCTTGATAACAAATGTAGTTCAGGAGAATCGTAGAAGCTACAGAAGAGAATATTGATCTTTGTTCTGCCCACAGCTCTGCCACACTGCCCATCACCATGAAGTGTTTGTTGGAAAACTGCCACGTGGACCGGCAGATTGCTCGCTTTGTTCTGCCAGTGGGGGCCACGATCAACATGGATGGCACAGCTCTCTATGAGGCAGTGGCAGCCATCTTTATTGCTCAGGTTAATGACTACGAGCTGGACTTTGGCCAGTTGGTCACCATCAGGTAAAATGAGACGAGCAGATGTCTGTGTGGAACCAGCCTGTGTGCGTGCTGAGACACTGATTATACTTCCCTTTATAACCGCTGGAGCCTTTTAAAACTTTATGAAAATACATAATAAACATTCAAATAAATTCCAGATGTTTTTTCTTTCTTTGTTTGTTACCACGGATAAACAAGAAGCCGACTGTCTGCTCATTGTCTTTGAGCGCTGCGCTCTAACTGTCCTCGTGTCTGTCCGTCTGACAGCATCACAGCTACAGCCGCCAGCATCGGGGCAGCTGGGATTCCTCAGGCCGGCCTGGTTACGATGGTAATCGTACTCACATCGGTAGGCCTGCCACCAGATGACATCACACTAATCGTAGCCATTGATTGGATCCTGTAAGTGTTGATTATGAAAAATCACAGGTTTCAAAGGGTGGGGTCAGTCCTCAGTGGGGTGGTCTTGTGGCATTTATTCTGTCCTTCTGTCTGCAGTGACAGGTTTCGTACCATGATCAATGTTCTTGGTGACGCCCTTGCAGCAGGAATCATTGCCCACCTCTGTCAGAAAGACTTTCCCCTGAGCACAGCAGGAAAGGTAACAGGACGAACCACTGCCCCTGCAGTGATGTAATCACTCTTTGAATTGTTATCAGTGTTCTGGGCAGAATCTGTAGGTGTCATTTAAATTAGTTTCTCAGGGCTGTGGAGAGCAGCTCTGGTGTCTCGGGTCATCGGGCCCTGCTTCTGGGCCCACACTGCTGTTTACCAAGGCTGTTGTGTTTCTAACATGCTTCAATGTTTAATGTGAACACGCCCCTAAAAACAGTCAGTGGTCACTGTGGGCCTCTCTGGGTTTTATCAGCACTCTTCATGCTATGTTATATGTACATATTGTTTTTTATTGTATTGGCCCAACGGGAGAGAGAATCCAGAACTTGAAGGTTTTCCGTTCTGGAAAGAGAACAGCCGACCCTGACCTTGGTTCCTGTGAGGAGTGGGCGTGCACGCAGCACAGCTCTGTATTAGCACGATTCAGGCTAATGCAACAACGCGGTGATGTGCAAACAGTTCAAAGTCTGTTTTCAATATAAAATACTTTAAAAGTCTCAACAACAAATTCACTCATCAGCAAATTTTAAAACATTTGTGTGTCATAATCATATTCATGGGATTTTACCTTTATCAGACAGACAGACAGGAAGTTAAGCGAGCGACAGCAGGAAAACATGTCCACTGGGCGCGATGCTGCTCTTCATGGCCTTGTTCCATTTATATGACTCTCTTTGTGTGACCAACTGGAGACAGATCTCTGCATGTACCTGATGACTACCTGTTACTTCAGTCATGTCAATGGATGTAATGAGATTACAGCAGTGGCTGTGTTCAGATTAGACCAACAACTACAAAGGATTAAAGCCCCTCCTGTCACCCTGAGCCCCAGACTAGCTCCGCCCCTTTGCTACTGTGGTTGTTGGGTTCATGTTGCTTTAAACTCCTCTCTGTGAGAAGGCACATGCTCTTTTCAGTATCTCAGCATGAAACGGGGGTAAACTGGTTGCTAGCTAGCTTGCTGATTAGCATGCTGATGCTGCTGCGGTAAGAGGCTAACATGTTTTTGCACTTTGTCTGCAGCCTGTGCCGTCCTACGGGACACAGACGCCGCACAAAAACTCCAGCACGGTCAATGTGCCAATGACGGAGGTTCACACACACAAACACTGCACGTTTGAGTTGACAGGCGACTCGGTGAGCCAGATGAACGCACACACTGTCTACTACAACGTCTGCCAGGTGTGACTGGAGAGCGTGGAGCAGCCCACCTTACAAAGGTCCAGCTGGGTCCGTGAGCCCCCACAGTGCCATGTGAACAGGATTGTCAAGAAGAGATGAATTCTATACAGGAACCTCCGTCTTGGTATCGGCTTGATTAAGCTAACTGGAGGTGGACTTGGCCAAAACTGGACTGAAGCTTATTTCGGAGCTTCTCTTGCTCATCGAGGACGAGAAATGTTGGATTTAATACATTTCAACAGCCTCTATTGTTCTCATTTTCAGCGCTCCAGCAACCCCTCAGCTCCTCTGTTGTCTCAAAAAAGCTTTTGTAGCTCCTGTCTCTTTAAGGCCTGGGCGTACGCCCACCTTCATCTCATTAGCCGGCTTCTGGAAGCCTGCAGAGGGGCAGCGGCCAGTGCGCGTGAACTTGCAGCACAGAGCAGTCTGAAGCTGGCACTTTTTGTTCACTGGGATTACTTTTGCATGATCAGAGGCTGCAACTGTGAATACAGAAAATAAGAAGAAGCAGAATGGGTTCCTTTCACAGGGAGCGCCCCAGCTGGAGGATTGCAGGCTTTATTGCAGAACACGTGGGGTACACCTGCAGACAGGACTCTGCAAACTGCTCTGACTGCTGCTCCAACAAAATGGTGATTTAACGAGTTGGTTATGAGACATGTTTGTTAATGTGACATGTCATGTAATGGATAAAGTCAGCCTGCAGTGAACACTTTCACGTTGGCTTATTTTGGTCCACTGTGGCTGAAATAAATGGGTTTGTGTCGCTGTGCTAATCGTAGCCACCATGTGGTTCGAAGGACCGAGTATCACAGTGGAAACGTGGATCAGTAGGAAGAGCACTTAGAACATATTGGCCGTTATTTGGGACAGTTTCTTAGAAGAAACCACACTGGATCACCGTAGATCTGCTCGACTAACAACAGCATGTCTGAACAAAGCTCTTCATGCATGTCTGTTGTCTGTCTTATTAACAGGTGTTAGCGCTTCAACTGAACTGTGATCTGATTGGCTGATGCGCGGTGCACACACTGGCTGAAGGGTAAAGGTAACGAACGAATCCAAGTGCTCTTCATCGTGTAGAGTCAACTTTCTTCTGATTCCTTTGTCCATAGTAGCATGCTGGCATGCGTTCTCACTGACTTCATGCAAAGTCGAGGTGCATTATTTTCTTCTTTTTGTTTGTTTCACTTGAATATTGCAAAGTAAACAAAGTGCTGTAGGGATTTGTGGAGGTTTGCAGCTAACGTGGACAGATTTTGGGTCTACTAAACATTCAGAATCGTTACTTTCAGTGATCAAGGGCCGACTTTCTGTTAAGCCCAGCACAACATAATTAAGTGCTCTCAATTTACTAATTCACTTTTAAGGATTACTGAAAGGAGCTCTGCATAATTTATAGAAAATTCAGCATTATGGGGCTCAAGTTTGTGCGTAGCTGATGCTCACACTGCATCCTCAGTAAAAAAAAAAGGTATTTGAGGGCTTTTCTGAACCATTAAGTTGCACTGTATGTGCTGTATGTCAGCATTAGAGAGAAAGCTTCATAATGTCAGCTCATGTCATCTGCATTGACATGATGAAGCTACATGCTGAGTAATTAACAACGTTCAATGTGATACAACCACCAGTTACAAGGGAAAAATGTGTGTGTCATCTACCAAAAGGTTGGTGGTTGGATGTGGTCTGCTCCAGGCTGTATGTCAAATGTCCTTGGGCGAGATACGAACCCCAAGCTGCTCTTTGATGCCTCCATCGGCATGTGTGTGAACGTCACATAGAAAACAGTGCTTGTGTGATTGGATAAAACAGGCGGCGAAGAGGGTGCTGTACCAAAAGCCTCCTTGTGATGGCTGCTAGCGGACTACCCATAGTTTGTTACCCATAGTTGCATGTAAGACATGAAATTCTATGCAAACACTCAAAAGCTACTCTGCGAATGGTGGTCAAACTGTAAAAATTGCAACACAGAAATGGAGAATAACTGCCTTTAACGTAAAAGTCAGAAAGCACAACAATAAGTCGTTGGGCTGTAGACACCGGTGTTCTGAGAGCGCAGCATTTCAGGTGCATGGATTTCTCTTGTTGTGTTGAGAGTTTGATCCTCACAGTAATATTTCCAGATCCAAATGTCCAAAACTCACCAGTCTAAACAGTATGGCTCCTTTATGACACAATGATTGATAATAGTGTTGTTAATGCTTTCCACTCATGTACCTATGTTTGAACCTTTCCGTTACCTCTTAGCTCTCTAGGCTGCCGTGAGTTTGGGAGTCGCTACAAACAGAAACATGATCTATGTTTATCTAAAAGTGAGCAGGAGAAATTAAAGGAAAGATTAACGATGTGTATGTTACATGAATTGATTGAAACTATTTGAAGTGCCCCTGAATGTCTGTTTTAAAGTAACTATTTTTTGGTTAAATGTGAAAATGTAGACCTGCCTTAATCTACAGTTGTGGTAAGAAGTTACATACATTACATCACAGGCACCAGTAACTTAAAGAAGTAAGTTAGTACATGTACAATACAGTTTTTGATTTTTTTATTTATATATATATATATATATATATATATATATATAAATACACACACACACACACTTATTTGTAGCTAAACATATTGCATAAGATATTTCTATGCTGCCTGATGTTGAGATCGGCTTGAATGTAATTACAAATATACATCAACAAATATCTAGCAACTTTTTATTGTGTGTTTTTTGTGATTTTGTAAGGTATGTGCTTCTCATTCTAGTTGTATTTTTCTCTGGGAACTTTTAGAAGCCGTTTTCTACTAGACAGAGTATTTGATTGTTTTGTTGAACATGTGTAGCATTTGCATCCTGCTGAGGTGCCATTTTGAATCTTACATCTTAGAAAGTGGGATAAATATCATTTTTCAGAATGTAAATGTCAACGCACAAAAACCAGAAACTGGGATTTGTCACCAGACAAAGGAAAATGGCACACATGTCACTGGAAATGTTACTGTGCTTTTGTTTATCTTGCTGGGAGTCCATGATTTGATAGTCGATTGTAATGTCACGGTGCACATTAAACGCTGTGACTGTGCATAAGAAGCCTGCACTGTTACAGGACAGATTTTCATTAGCATATATTGAAAATCCTAGAAGCATTCCAGTACTGTAGCTGTCAGTGCAGCTAGACAGGATTTATGCTGATTGGTTGATAAGGAGTAAGTGGAGGAACAAGAGAGGGTTTCTCAGAACAGTGTGAGAGTAGAAATGTGGGCCAATACAGTAATGGCACAGCACATACAGTGTATTAACGCAGCATCACTGACATACCCACAGAATCACGTCCAATGCCAAAATACATTTTTTAATCTCAATTCTAAAAATCGCCTCACAGTGTAAGTACATTAAAATGAGCACTTATACTAATCATGACGAAGAAATAAAAGTTTGTCTTAGGCTACAACCACATGTACCCGGGTATTTTTGAGAGTTTTCTATGCATTTGCACATTCCGTCCACACGTAAACAATTTTTTCGATCACTGAAAACGTGAGAGTTTTAAAAACGCCGGCCAGGGTGGATATTTTCGAAAACTCAGTTTACGAGTTTACGTGTGGACGCGGAAAACAGCAGAAAACGGAGAAAACGCTACGTCTTTTTTTGACGTCACACTGTGCGCCACGTTATTTTGTTTTGGTGTGACAATGGCAGACTTAAAGAAAATAATGTTACTGTTAATTTTACTATCTGCAGTGTTTACAGGCTTACATACACACACAGTTACTGTCCCTCCATTTTTAATTTTCTGCTTCTATGCGCCGTCTCTGTTTACTATTTCCTGCCGAGGCTTCTAGACTTCTGATTGGCCAACATTTCTACACAGTTAGGATTATATTGCCACCTGTTGCTTTTTTCCTGACACCGTTTTCATTGTTTTTTTGGCGTTTACGTGTGGACAGAGATATTTTTCAAAACTGCACGTGTAGACGGGATTTAAAAAAAAAAAAAGAAAACGGAAAATCTCAGTTTTCAAAAATACCCGGGTACCCGTGGCCTTAAATCTGTTACCAAATGCCGTTGAGGCACAAAATTGCTGAAACTAAATGTAGACTTCTCCACTGTGTAATAATTTAAATGTGTAAGCACTCATTGCTTCTCATATTGTTTGGTATTAAACTCCTTAGAGTTGCATTTTTTTTAATTGGTTCAGTAATTAAAATATTGTGATTTTATTAAAAGTGGAGTTAACAGCAATGATGTTTTCCACTGTCACCAAAAACCTCTTTATTTGATAAAGTTAAATTTGATTAATTTTAACGTATCTTGTAACACATGTTGCATGCTTAAATGGTTGCATGTATTATAAATAATTGCAAAATTAAACATGCTTTTTTTGTGTTTTGAGCTAAAACAGGCATATTTTGCAGCTTCAGTAACATTGGCAATTAAAGCGGGGTATCATCTGCATATGCTGTGATTTAACATGACGCTGAAAATGATTTGTTTATTTGGATGTTTAAAAGAAAACCGATCACTTGCAATTTAGATAATCAGCTGACTATAATATTTTCAGACCTTTGCTTATTTCATTATTGTTTTTAATTATAAAATACTCACTATCTTTGAACTCTGGGTTTCTGTTCGAACAAAATAATAGCCGACACAAAGTGTTTCTTCACTCTGAAAGGTTCAATTACATGGTGAGGGATAGAGGCGGGAGCTCGCTGCTGGCTAATGAGTGTGGACCAGTGAAGGCCCCGTGTGACAGGTGACATTGCTGGTTAGACAAGACCGGATGTTGATGGTCAGGTCAACTCTGTCTTACCGTGGCCTGCTGCTTCTCCGCTTTCTCATTTGCCTCATCCAGCTGCTTCTGCAAGGCTGCCTGGAGGGACTTCATCTCCTCTCTGTCAAGTGAAAGGGAAGTGAGAAACACTCTGTTAGCACTTCCTCCTCACGTTTTCAGAGGCCTTGACTTCTCTACCACAGAATGGCCTTCTTAGATATACCACTCTTAAAAGCAATCTTTTGCACAGAAGTAAATTTTACTAACATCTTTATCACCAGCTTACATCTGCTGTCTTCTGTGATCAGTTGGATGATTTTTATTATGAGTGTATAATTATGGAAAACAAATGCAGTTAAATCACAATTAAATATTTTGTTTACACACATATTTTTAAAAAAAATAAAAACATAATTAGCTTAATTTGTGAATGGATGATGCAATAATCATCTACTTAATTGCAATCAGGGTTAAAAAGTTGTTGGCATTTTTTTAACTGGTGCTTTAAAACGCTGCTTAAGTTGTTCACGTTCGTACTTTGGTTCATAGCAGCCACACGTTTCTACAATCCTAAACAATTTCACGTTTATCATTACTTAATGTTTTTGTTTGAATTTAAAAGGTCTGACTACAGCCAGTTTTATTTTCTATGTCTATGAACCTTAACAAGTATAGAGTTTAGCAAACACTCCCATCAAGTCAACAGCAGGAAATGTCTATTAGGTTCAAAGTAGAAAGAAGAGACACAAGAAGATTGCTGCAGTGCACTGCACTGCTATATTGCTTTTTGTAGTGTATTAAAATTCCCTGAATTTTGATATGATTCATGTGGTGTGATGACTAATGCAGAATGAATTATGTGTTTAACATAAAATTAAACTTTTATGCATTAGACTGTAATTTGTAATTCAATATAGTTTGGTGCTCCTGAGCACAGATAACAGGGAATTATAAATCAAGGAGGCAGGGGATGTGGGTCAGTGGTATCAAAAACGCTTGTAGGAATCACTTCACAGGGTAGCCCAGTTAAAATTAGAAGTAACAGCCTATTTACTGTTTCCAAGCATGGCTTAAGTATACGACGTGTGTCACAGTCGCCCGGTCGTGTAGTTAGGCGACATTATCGTTCAAAGCAGTGCAGCAACACTCAGAGTGGAAAGGATGTCACTGCTCAGCAGTCATATACTGTTGTACTTTATGTTCCAGTGGTCTTGTCTCTTGGTATAAGTTCAACCTAGAAAACATTTTTCTTCACAGTGACCAACCAACCAACCACCTCTGCTTTGGTATTTCATTTATATTCTCCTGTATCCAATACTTGGAAGAGTTTTGTACATAATATATCAAAACTGTCTAAAAAAGAGACTGTAAATGTGACATTCACATACCTTGAAGAGCCCGTGATAAGTAAATACAAAAAGGGATGAAAGTAAGTTAAGCTTTTTTTTTTAATTGCTATTTAAAAACTTAAAATGTTAAAATTTTTAACAATAACCTTTTTTTTTTTTTTTTTGCATTGCTGTTTTGTATCAAAATTATTTTCAGGACCCATCAAATTTCTGTTAAGACTTGACAAAAACAAATGACCTGCAATGAATCACCTGTCTGCACTCACCATAATGGAGCCAGCTAGTAATCACACTTGGCAGACACTGGAACTCTAAAGGTGGATTAATAACACATTGAAAAAGTTGTGGCTCACAAATGCTAGGTAGGCAACATTGAGCCAAGCTACTGCTTTATAGTTTTTTTTAGCTTGATGACATGTGAGAGCTGCCACGGACTGCTGATAGGCTATTGATTGGCTATCAAGACACTACACACACACACACACACGGCTGGACTTCAGTCAGGCTGACATTTGAGAGAGGATGAAGGCCATGAATGACTCCAAATCATTAGCAGTCTCATTACACACAACATTAATCAGACAGTCCTAACTGGTAAAGCACTTAAGCTAAACACTTTTACAGCTCGCTAAAAAAAAGAACTCTAAATCACAGATGCTTGCTTTTTCGCAAAATGAAAACAGGCATATCAATTTCAAATACACAAGCCAGGTTTATGATTGAATTATGAATGATCTACCTGGCCCTGTGTGTACTGGAGACAGACTGGCCAACCCCCGAGAAGTACCAGCCTCAATAACAGTCAGAAAGTCATTATTTATCATGATTTCCTCCATTACATACCTGATGTACAGGAATTTATAACACAGACACCATTTTTTTCCATCTTCATATCACAATACTAACAATGTTTTGTTCAATGACAGACTCTCTTTAATTATATTCACCAGTAAATATCATTATATTATGTGTAAAGACACTGTAAAACTTCAATAGGTTTATGCAACAACCACCAGTTTGCATTACTCTCGCTTCTTGGACCACAGAGTGACTGAAATGTTTTGTGATTTCAGGTTCAATGACATGGTTTTTGTACAACTAGCTGTTGAGATGCATTTGAATTGCTCTGGGGATATCGTCATTGCTGCTGTTGGTGGTTTCCATCGTCGGCGTACGTAGAGGTCATCCAAATAACGGTGGTGTTAATGGATGTATACCATCCTCTGCACCACAAACTGGACACACCTGAACACTAACATCTGTCTGAGCTCAGCAGCCACAAAAACAGAAAAAGAAAATCTTTACCAATTAATATTCGTATATATACATTTTATATTTAAGACTTTTACTGTCTTAAATATAAAATGTATCCATCCATCCATCCATCTTCCTCCGCTTATCTGGAGCCGGGTCGCGGGGGCAGCAGCCCAAGCAGCCCAGCCACCTCCTCCAGCTCATCCGGGGGAACACCAAGGCGTTCCCAGGCCAGCCGAGAGATATAAAATGTATATATACAAATAACAGACGTTTACTGTTGTAGTGACCGAAAGAACGAGATCGCGGATACAAGCGGCGGAAATGGGCTTCCTCCGAAGGGTGGCTGGACTCTCCCTTAGAGATAGGGTGAGAAGTTCGGCCATCCGGGAGGAGCTCAGAGTAGAGCCGCTGCTCCTCCGCATCAAAAGGAGCCAGTTAAGGTGGTTCGGGCATCTGATAAGGATGCCTCCTGGACGCCTCCTGGGTGAGGCTGGCCTGGGAACGCCTTGGTGTTCCCCCGGATGAGCTGGAGGAGGTGGCTGGGGAGAGGGAGGTCTGGGCTTCTCTGCTTGGGCTGCTGCCCCCACGACCTGGCCCCGGATAAGCGGAGGAAGATGGATGGATGGATGGACTTTTACTGTATGATATTTAGATTTAAATTTATTTAATTTTTTTGTTTTACCATGGTGTGTTTTCCATTTAATTGAGCTCCTTGTCTAGTATATATTTTTTCCTTTCCATGCCATTTTGTTCTGTGATATTGTATTTATTGAGCTATGTTGTTTTTCATGTGCTGGCACACATGTTCATGTGTAACACAGCAATTTCCTAAGTTTTGGGATAAATAAAATATTTCTTACTCTCATTGTTATTACTCTTGTTTCAGCAGAGAAAATGTGCTGGCATGTCATGTTGGCATGGTGGGTGGCTCAGATGATTACTATACTCATAAGCTTTTGTGGGTGCTGTTGCTAAGGAAGAGTAACTAGTCACACAAACAAATCCAAATGAAAGCCATTTAAACTCTTTGTGATTGATATTCATGAACAAAAACACATCACCTAGTTGTTAAAGTTCACCCCGAGTCCAGGATCAAAGGTTTCTCAGAACTGTAACGTTTGGCTCGCACAACTACATCTAACGGGGTCTGAGGATGTCACGAGATAATTAAGACTGAGACGTGGTGTAATCTTGGATATGCTACTGCAGCTTGAACATTAAAATAGTAGCCGTAGGAACGTATCTGCATGCTATGAATCAATGGATCCTTACCACCAATTGTATCTTATATGTTCATAAAAAGCTTCTTCTGCACTTAAATGTTAAATACACTTAAAGACAAAATTTAAAAACAACTGTTTAGGGCTGGGACAACGCGTCGACGCAATCGATTACGTCGACGTAAAAAATTTGCGTTGATGCGTCATTACTTTAAAAAAAAAACACGACGGCAGCGAGTAGCGGTAACATGTGGACTTAAACCACGCCCCCCGAACACGCAGTTCTACAGTATGGGGATATTTTAACCGAAAAGGAAGTGATTCAGTCTTTGCCGGCTTTTTAAGGATGAAATGGCCGATCATAAAACGACCGTAAGTTTTCAACTTTGTTACTAACGCTGGTTTTTACCCTTTAATTCATCCAGACACCCCCCACGTAGACACACACTCAGAGATAAACACCCAACCTCCGTAAATGCAAAACTCATTTAAGCTGCTTAGCAGTAACATATATCATTAGATTCATCGATGCATCGAAACATTAACCACTAGATTCATCGATTAGGACAATAATGGTTTTGCCCAGCACTACTACAGTGTAGGTCATAACATGTAGTGCGACTAATCAATATGCAACATCAAAAAGCAATTTATAATTCTGAAGTCTTAAAAATATT
>VURO01016557.1:1546-11723 GCA_015108175.1 Pelvicachromis taeniatus
CCATCCCTTTTTGTGTGTGTGTGTGTGTGTGTGTGTGTGTGTGTGTGTGTGTGTGTGTGTGTGTCTTTCTGAAACGGCGGGCCTGACTGTGAGGAAGACTCACGGTCACCTTCAGTGGCACTGCGTTCTGTATTGAGCCTTGCTGTTTGCGTACACAGTGATGGAGTCGTAGCTTTTAACACTGAGGTGTCGTTCCTACGCAGCATTCCAGAACATGAACTCTAAAAGGAAAGCAGAGACCTGGAAGAGGAACAGGAGGCAGCTGGTAAGTTTGAACACACGTGTGGTTGAAGTGTGGAGAACATGTTGGCTGTCAGTGGACTTCACCCAGGCAAGTCCAGGCCTCGAGGGCCGGTGTCCTGCAGGTTTTACATGTGTCCTTGATCCACCACAGC
This sequence comes from Pelvicachromis taeniatus, assembly GCA_015108175.1. Classification (NCBI taxonomy): domain Eukaryota; kingdom Metazoa; phylum Chordata; class Actinopteri; order Cichliformes; family Cichlidae; genus Pelvicachromis; species Pelvicachromis taeniatus. Next base: position 1,942 of record VURO01016557.1, read on the forward strand.
TGATTTAAATGGTTAAATGACCTCCTCAACATGTCTTGAAGTCCTCCAGAGGCCTGCTAATGAACGAATCATTGGATTCAGGTGTGCTGACCCAGGGTGACATCTAACACCTGCAGGACACCGGCCCTCGAGGCCTGGACTTGCCCACCCCTGGTCTAAGTGATCGAAATCAGCTGAGCCAGTTTTAAAAGTCACCAGCTAAGCCGATTTCTTCTGCTGGCGTGTCGACGCCTCCTCCATCACGCTGACGCTCGTGCAGCTCCACCACCATCATCGCCTTAAAATAAGGACGCCACTGTGCGGTCTGATCACCGAAAGCTTCTTCATCGTATGCACCATCAAACAAATCACTCAATGAATCTTTACGCCTTTCAAACGAGTCTGCACTGATTGAAATTGGGCCACAGAGGACTCGTCTCCATTTAAAGAGGCCGATTATCAAACTGAAGACAGCCGTGGTCCTAATTAAAGATGGCCGTCTGCTTCAAATATCGTCCCAAATATCCCAGAGGGGTACGAATCATTTGATGCAGGACGCTTTGGGAGATGTTTGTTTCAAAGAAAAGGAACTGGACTGCATTCCAGTCTCTGCGTTGGATCCTCTGGAAAACATCTGCAGCTCTGTTTGTGGATGAAACTGTTCTGAGGAAAGATGGCGTCTTCTCAGTGAGACACCAGGCTACAGTAACACCTTCAGTCACATCTGTTTATCTGCAAATTGCTTCGCATTTCATTGCTTCACAGTTTTCCACACGGTGCCTGATTTAGCAGATTACTGGATTATTGCTCTGGTAATAACGGGACGGATGGCTGAGCCGGATCGAAGCTGCGACGGGGCGACCTTTAATGTGACTGATGGCCTCTCCAGCCACCCGGCCACCCGGCTGCTAGTTACTTATTTATTCGCTCGGTGCTAAATCTGAAGCGAATCTCCTTGACTACAGCTGCGTCGTGCGTCACTTGCGTCGTTTGACAGACTCGCTCAGAAACCAGCGACGGCGGGTTTGAGCAATTTCCGCAAATCGACACGTGCACGAAGATGACAGCGCGTGCACGTGTGTCAAACACAGAGGCAGGGAAGAAAGGACAGCACCCCACCTGCACTGTACCCTCATTTCCTTTTACTTTAAGTGGACTGTGGCGGCAGGAGCAGGAAATCAATGTAATGACAGTCCTGTCCAGCCGGGCGCTCGCTTCAAACCATATAATTGAATCTATAGAGTTTCAGACTCTGCTGACGTCACCGTGGAGACAGTTTCCTCCACCCGCTCAGCAGGAGCTTAAATTAACACACGTCTAACTCACAGGTTAGACGTGTGTTCAATAATATATACCTGAACGCCTCGCCACTTCTTGGCTTTCATGGATTTCTTTATAACATTTCTGGTTGTTTCAGTGTTTTGTGTCTACTTCAGTTTCTGAGACAGAAAAAGGTCCAAAATGATCACAAAAGATGCTAAACAACCGTCAAACGTCCACGCAGTGACTGGGAGAAACACAATTACAGCAAGAAGAGAAACAAGCACCAGAGTTACAACAAAAAGACACCAACGAGATGCAAAACTACCAGAAAACAACAACGTCAAAGAGACAAAAGAGATGCGAAATCAGTCCGACGGGCCGCAAAAACACAGCTCAGCATGTAAATGAGACCAAACAGCAGCAAAAGGAGGAAGAAAAACATCACAAACAGATCAAAGTGTCAGCAGAGAAAAAGACGCCGTCGGCGTGAGACGTACCGAACACAGAACGTCAGAGAAAATGAAGATGACGCCAAACAGAAAGTAACAAATGAGCTCTGAAGACATCAACAACACAAAGACGTGTTTGTGAAATCAAACTAAGAGCTGCAAAAAACACAAAAGAAAGAGAAGACAGGATATGACCTCACAGACGCGTCTTCTTTCAGCTGCTCCCCTCAGCGTCACCACCTCCTCCTATCCCAGCATCCTCCTCTGTGCTCCTCCACTACATCCGTGACCCTCCTCTGAGGTCTTCCTCCCGCCTGGCAGCTCCATCTTCATCATGCTTCGTCCAGCATATCCGCCCTCCCTCCTCTGCACCGACACAAAACGACAAAAAGCTTTAAAGCATTTTCGTTTTGAACATTTGAACATGAGAGTCTGTGGGGACGGACTCGCCGTGGGGGACGGACTCGCCGTGGGGGACGGACTCGCCGTGGGGGACGGACTCGCCGTGGGGGACGGACTCGCCGTGGGAGCCGGCCTCGTGTGGTCATTACAGGAACTGCGGTTTCTTCCTGCTCGCCAGCTTTAATCTAAAGGTGCCTAAATCTACACGTGGACACACACACACAGATTTATTTGCATCATCCTCACTCTCATCGGTTTCTGCAGCTCACGATCGTGTCTGCGTTCACGATCTTACTGTCCCATAGTGCTTACCCACAATCCTCTGTGCTCACTGGCAGGCGGCGTGCGAATAAACGCCATCTGAGAAGAAGAGCCAGTTGCCAACATTATTCAGATTATTCACCACTCTCTGGCTCGTCATCACACACTCGCTCCAGCCCCTCTTCCTCACCTCAGCTGTCCACCTTCGCATCACTTGGTTGCATCATCCGTCAGTCTTCCTCGCTCGGCTTTCCTGCCTTTGTAGAGAGACCTCGTCCTTTCTCTGCTCTCACCGACTTTTCACACTCGCGCTCTCTTCACTGACTTGACTTGCGGCCGTTTGACGCCTCTCTCTCCCTCCTCTTCATCTCTAGCTTCATCTTGTTTGTGGGTTTGACCCACATCGCTGCAGCAGGCGTGTTCTCTGCTCTGGTCCAGGACCGCCGGCTTTTACATGAACTTTCATTAAAGATCTGCGTGTGACAAAACTAACAAGTAACCAGCGAATGCTCGCCGTGCTCCACTTATTATGCAGCTGACAACTGAGCAGGACTACGGCCAGCGTTTTATTGGCCTCCTCAGATCACCGCTGTCCGTTTCAGTCTTGGGTTTGACACTTGGTCTACACCAAGAAGCACCACGCTCTGATGTTCATCAACAACTCAGTGATGAGCAGCCTCAAACGGGGGTCCACAACCACAGTCTTCCTCGCAACCACCGATTTTGTATCTCAGGCATTTAAAGACCTTCATACTGGCCCCTTAAATCCTTAAATCCCAGGTGACTTACTGGAGCTCCCTGTGATGGGCGGCTTCATCGTGTGATACAGAATTTGCACCAGCACGGACTATAAGGCCACGATCAGAGATCGGCACGTCACTGAGCCTAATCTGCCCTGCTGACAGGAAGCGTGCACCGGCGCTGCCTCAGGAGGACACGGCAGCTGTTCCCCCGATGCCCACAGGCAGGTGCACGATCCACAGAAACACCTGGGCTTCTCTTCTGTTTCATACTACGTAGCCTTTTCCTTTCTGTGGGGATGATTTCAGATCATTTACGGTTCTTCTATCGACACCTTCCATCTCAACTATGATGATCGAACTCTAAATAAACTGTATGTTTACGGACACACAGTGACACATCCAGTCACATGACACGGTAAGTCACTCGCCGTCCCCGTCCACTCGGACGCGAGCGCCTGAGCAATGAGGACAGGAAGCTGCGGTCATCGGTCCTCCTGGAGCTCAGTGAGCTCACTTCAGGGTTAATTCTGCCTTTTCAGTGTTGCTCGGGATGTTTATGTACGTCTAGATGCAGTTTCATTTGTTGCAGGGTGAACGGCGGTCGGACTATTACAGCCAGCGTATATCTGTTCCCAGCGTCGGCATCATAAAGTCAGGGATGTGACCGCTCAAGTGTGAATTTAATTAGCTCAGCGAGAAAACAAGTGTGCCCAAACGCCTGAGGGTGCGAGTCTGAGTCACCACTATAGTCGTTTTTATTCTTATTCTACCTACAAGGTTTTGTTTATGCCGCTTTCTTCTAATCGATGAGGAGAAGGTAGAACGCAATTCTGAAAAACAAACTTTCCTTGGATAGAAAATCTAGAAAATCTCAACATCAACAAAAAAAACCCAAAACATGATGACGATGATTGAGCCATGAAATGTTTGCAGGTACAAAAGCTGGGACAGGCTTCATGGCGGTCAACAAGCTAAATATGTGCGCGCCAAATCACAACAACAGTCGCCTCAAGGCGCTTTATATTGTAAGGTAGACCCTACAATAATACATACAGTGAAAAACCCAACAATCATATGACCCCCTATGAGCAAGCACTTTGGCGACAGTGGGAAGGAAAAACTCCCTTTTAACAGGAAGAAACCTCCGGCAGAACCAGGCTCAGGGAGGGGCGGGGCCATCTGCTGCCACCGGTTGGGGTGAAAGAGGGAAGACAGGATAGAGACATGCTGTGAGATTAATAACACGTATGATTCAGTACATAAAGAGCAAAAACCTGAAATAGACTCAGACGTGTTTTATTATTAAAGCCCCTGTTGTTGAATGTTGTGACGTGCACAGGAAATGATTGTTGTAGAGGTCATTAAGTGAAGTTATGGATTGATGGTTGGTATTTTGGGTGACATGGTTAAATGGATTTGTGTGTGAACGATAGCTTGGACTCTGAGAGATGAGGACACGCCCACAACTGTTCCACGTCATGTCTGTGGAGGATCTTATGGCTTTTACAGCACTGAGTCAGCTTGTTGGCAGCAGCACCCGCTCAGGAAAACCAGCAACCTGGACTTCGTGCAGGAGAGACCGCCTCTGTGACGTTTGACTCCAAACATCACAAATCATTCCCAAAGAATCTGGCGAAATTAAGGAAGTTTGGAACCTGTACGTTTGTTCTTTTACATGTTTTACTGTCATTTAAGCAAATTGAAGTCCATCATGTTCTATATGTAACATGAACAGGACTGAAGGTTATCAAGAACAGACCAAATCACTGCAGTCACACTGATATGGGACACACAAGCCAGGTGAGTAAACCAAGTCTGGCCAGTAAGAGCTGCACTGCAAACCTGTGAACTAGTTATATATCCGTCCGTTCGTCCGTCCATAGAAAGTAGTAAGTAAGTAAAACTTATTTATAAGGCACTTTTTAAGACAGGAATCTATTACAAAGTGCTTTACATGGAATTTAAAAACACATCAGACAAAACAACATACCATATATCTTCTAATAATGGCCTGTCTCTTATTGACACCGGTTTTTAATAAACGCCGGTTTGAAAACATGTCACGACAAATAGACGCCGGTCTCCAATAGTAGACGGGCGACTATCGACCTGGAAATCCCTCTGCGCTGTCTTCTTCTTCTTTTTAAATTTTGGCAAACAACCGAATGGTGCATTACCGCCACCAACTGGTATGGAGTGTGACTGGAACGTCGCTGAAAAAAAACCCCCACCAAAAAACCCCTCCACACCGTCGTCAGTCCACGCGCGTCTCGTCACTCGGTCAGCTGTTTGCAATCAGCCGTCATCTACGACCAGCGGCAACCGTAGAAGTGGGATTATTACACTGAACTGGAACTGTGGGCTAGCGAACCTGCTAACTGTGATTTTCTGCTCTTTTACTTCCTCTCCTGGAGAGTCGGGGAGAGAAGTTTCGGGGAGCACCACTCGTGCACTGGGCTACCACAGACAAGGAGACACTCGGGTCTCCTTATTAGTGAACTGTTGGAATACGTTTTGGAGCACTGCCGGTCTCCAACAACTGCCGGTCTCTTTTAAACACCGGGCCGGCCGGATAAGATAAACGGTATTACACAAGAACCAGAACGCCTGTCTAACTGGATGAGTTTTATAAGAAGCCACAGAGTCAATGAGAATTTATGACTGTGGGTTAAAAGACTTGCTGCAGTATTTTGGACAGGGGCTGGGTATCATCTCTGATTTCTATTTCTATTTGCAGGATCTCGCAAAAGTTCATCATCATTTTTTTTCTCTCCATTGTCCCTCGCAGGGCTCCGTACTGAGAGAGAGCGAGCTGTGCAGGAAGTGTGATTTTATGGTGGTGGAAGCAAAACAGCAAAGGTAAGATTCATTCGTGACGATGTTTATCAGATGTGAAGCGTAGTTTGGATCTTCTGCTGCTGCTTCAGTTCATTTAGCTTGGACAGTAATGAAACCTGCAGCATCAGAATCTGTGAGCTGTCGGCTTTCAGCCTCGGCGGCGTGAGAAAGCCGACAGCTCACAGATTGCGATGCGTCGTGCGTTGTGTTCACGTCTTTGTGTGGAATCAGTTTACCTGCTCTCATTTACTGTTTTCGCTGTTTGGTGGTCGTTGAAATCAAAGCTTTAAGCTGAGATTAAATACATTTATATTTAAAAATCGATTCTGGGTTTTAATGAATCGATATCACTTCATTCAAGCTAGAATCGATTGTATTTGGAAAATCGATGTTTGAAACCCAGCTCTATTTTGGACGGCTCGATGGTGATTTAACGAAGCCATTGACAGACAGGGAAAAAAAGAGCATTACAATAATGTAATCAGGAGGAGATGAAGGCATGAACAAGCACCTCCAGTTCACCTTTGGAGACAAAAGTTCTGAGTTTTCCATATTTCTTAAAAAGCAGGTCACAGACTGGATGTTGAACTGCAGCAGTTCATGTCTCTGGAGAAACGAACCCGTGTGACTGATGATCCAACAGGAGACAGGAGAACAAGAAGCCCTTTAGATGTGTTTGACTCTGCCTGCTGAAAATGCAACAGCGCCTCAGTGTGGTCACTGACGGCCATCGAGTCTCAGCTCACCGAGAGCCAACTGACAATGAAACGGTGACGGCCTGAAAAAACAATCCTCACAGGCTGAACTCAAAGACAAGCGCAGGGGAGGATGTGGACACACACACACACACACACACACACACACACACACACACACACACACACACACACACACACACACACACACACACACACACACACACACACACACACATGCACGCGCTCACACACACACCAGTGGAGGAGAACAGGTCGGCACAAGAAAAAAATGATTGAATTATTTAAATGTAATAATAATTTTAAAAGCCTTTGATTTCTTTTTCGTGTATCAACATTTTACATAATTACTTTTTGCCACTTAATAAAAAATCCAGCTCTAAGTAATGAACACGAGCTATTATTTATCTCACTGTTTAAAAACCCCTGAAATGTCAAAAATGGGAGGCTAGGTCACATTTTGTCTGACCTCTGCAGACGGCGGCTCTGCTAAGCCCACAGAGCAGTGAGGGGAACAGCAGCGAGACCACCAGGTGAGTGTTTGCGAGGACCGCCCACAGTGGCCTCCGCAGAGCACCTGAAGTGCTCCAAGCAGTCCTGTGATGTTCAAAGTGAGTCACAGCACAGCCTCTAATGAACGTCTGCGCTCAGGTGTGTTTGTTACAAGCCCGACCTGCTAATCAGAAGATGTTTCATTTAAGGTGGAACGAAGGAGCGTAGATGCTGATAAGTTTCAATCCTTCCTGTTTCCACACCTGAGGGAGGTGAGAAGTGGTGAGCAGGTAAGCTACGATGCATCTCTTGGGTTTTTACAGAAACAGAGCAGCTTCACACTTCAGCCCACCAAGAATCTCCGCTGGCAGAGAGAGGAGGCTCGAGGCGCTCCTCACTGGGAGCTGAGGAGGAATCAGAGGAGCAGGCTGAAGTGGAGGGACATGAGCAGAAACCGTGCGCCGGGCCGTGACTGCAACTTTTAACTCGTTTACTCTTTGTAATAGCACAGGTTTAGGATTGTGTACGTGCACATTTAAACCACAAGATGGCAGCACTCCTTCACTCTGCTCCTGTGAATGATGCGCTCCTGACAGCACGGCGTGAGTCCGCTGAGCCTCAGACACAGTTTGTGTGTTTGTGTGCGTTTCTCTGCTCAGGTGGGAAACATGGCACATGCTGCAGCTCGCAGGCCGGCTTAAATGAATCCTCTCCTCCTGTTTGGCTTCTCTTTGCTGATGTTTGTGTCACATTTTGGTTCTCGTGTCATTTTAACGAGTCTTCGTGTTAAAGTTGTCTTTGGTAGCTGTTGTGTTTTTGGTTTGTCCTTTTCAGTGCGTGAGTGTTTTGTGTTAAACAGCCAAATATGTGAGGTGCATGCTCGTCTTTATGAAAACACTGCAGTCTTTTGGTTGCTGGTGCTCGTGTCTTTGTCTCCTCCAGCACGGCTGTTTGTTCTGAGCCGGTTGTGTTAATAAAGCCTCCGACGGGCATTCTTCAGCTTTGATCTCTGACAATAAATTCCAGCGAACCGTCGTCCACGTCAGCGGAAGCTAAACCGCAGTCTGCCCAGATCAGCCGCGCCCCGGGGAGCTGTGCATACGACACCGAGCATTTTTGTTCCTGTGAAAACCTGAAGCCAGCGTGAGCTCCAGGCCATCGGGCCGCTGTCACCACGGGAGTGATTCATGGCGGTGAGGCGGGTTTATGTCTCCAAGTCATTCAAACTGGCCACTGATGTCATTTGCATATAATTTTGAATCAAATGAAGCTTCTATCGGCCAAAGAAAAGTTTCTGTTTTTACTGCATGTTCTCTAAAAGCAGGACGATGATTTCTGGAGAGGAGACCAGGTGAGGATCTCACCTGTGGGCTTTGCTGGCTCAATGAAATAGAAAATATTTTCATCAGAGGTTCTTGTAGTTATTAAACTGGGAGGAGGACCATCTTTGACTTCTGTCACTGTTACTCTTTGTTTTCCATCCAGGCCTTCTCGGTTTGGGATCTCCGTCCGAGTCCTGCTCCAGGTTCCAGTCCGTTCGTATTTCAGCCCTTCAGCTTTCACTTTATTTGCACCAGAAAGAAACACGTTTACAGCCTGATGCAAACTGCAGTTTTGGTTTCCGTGGATATTAGACGATGTGCGTGACACTCGGGCGACACGCCAAAGCTAAAGCCTCGGTGTGAAGGGTCACCCTGAGCGCGGGACGCTGTTTGCGGGCAGCGAGGCTGAAAACAGGACGAGACGCACCGTCAGAGAAGAGAAACGAGGAAGTCATGAGCAGTCAGACGTTAGCAGACTGGCTGTGTCTGCAAACGCTGCTGCGGCTCCGAACCACAGGCACACATACCTGTGGCTGCAGCTCGGTGTTCGTGTTGGCGCTGAGGCAACTTAAACACGTCTAATGCAGAACAACACTGTGCAAGCCTGTTTGACCAAATGCTATTTATAACAAGGCAGTTGTTATTTTGGGTGTCATTGCATCATTGTTATGTTTGCTTTTATGGAAGGGATCATGAAGACAGTGCGTGGTGAGAGCTACAGCGCGATAAAGCAGCCACGGCCCGGCCCATCGCCCAAGACCACGTTACACCTTCACAGACGAGAACAGAGTCGGTGCTAGTCCAAGAAAGTGCTCGAGCTGTGGACTCCAGACCACATGACCTTCATCCATTGTTCCAGAGCCTGATCTGAGGTCTTCTCACATAACTGCTTAAAAACATTGTTTTTTATGCAATTTCCCCGTTGTGGGACAAATAAAGGTTTTCCATCCATCCATCCATCCATCCATCCATCTTCCTCCGCTTATCCGGGGCCGGGTCGCGGGGACAGCAGCCCAAGCAGAGAAGCCCAGACCTCCCTCTCCCCAGCCACCTCCAGCTCATCCGGGGGAACACCAAGGCGTTCCCAGGCCAGCCCAGAGATATAATCTCTCCAGCGTGTCCTGGGTCTGCCCCGGGGCCTCCTCCCGGTGGGACATGCCCGGAACACCTCACCCAGGAGGCGTCCAGGAGGCATCCTTATCAGATGCCCGAACCACCTTAACTGCCTCCTTTCGATGTGGAGGAGCAGCGGCTCTACTCTGAGCTCCTCCCGGATGGCCGAACTTCTCACCCTATCTCTAAGGGAGAGTCCAGCCA
>VURO01016561.1:7804-18672 GCA_015108175.1 Pelvicachromis taeniatus
GGGTTTTTTTTTTTTTTTTTCCCCACACCCCCCCCCCCCCCCCCATTACATTTACATTTGTACCTGAATGATAAAGCAGCAGCTTAGACCTTTAACTGCTACAATGAAAGAAAGAAAAAAATCTAAATAATGAATAATACAGACAGTAAATGAAAGGCACCCTTTGCTGGATGGCTGAGGAAAGTGACGAAGGAAAATTTGATAGTGGAAGAGGAAATAGAGGAAGTTCTGTGCCAAAACGACTGCCTCTGAAGCAATGCCAGCAAGCTGTAGTGGAAAGAGACAAGACAGATCCTGGAAAAGTGGATATTCTTGGAGAAAAACAATCAGACATACATTGAATAAAATCAACCCAATATCATATTTCTTCTGTGTATTTATTTATTTTAACTTTTTAAATAAGTATTTATTTTTTGTGCATACAAATTGTGCATCCAGCATATAGCAGGAAAGTACAGAGGAGCAGAGAATGACAAAGCATTCTCCAACAATGGGAAAATCCACCAACAATGGGAAGCTGAAACTCAATACTGTAACCTTTAGAAAGAGTCCACCATGACAAAGCACTATTGGGATATCACAAATTTGTCTGGCAGCGACAGTTCCAGAGAACTTTCTCTCTCCGCCCACTGCAGGACAAATCACTAGTAATTGGCCTATTACTCTGTCGCCAGGTCTGCTTCTGTAGTCAGGCTCTATGAGCCCTGTGACGAGCCAGTGGAGGGATCTGTCTCACCTTGTCTGAGTACCTCAGGTATGTCTGCCCCCAAGGGACAGCAGTCCACTTCTCTTAAAGGTATACCCTGCAGAGAGAGCTGTCCGTCACCAGACCTCCCAGTGTGTCAGAATACATCAAGTCAGCTCTGCAGACTGCGCCGCGTTCGATCATTGCTGCTAAGAGCCCTTTTTGAGCTTTCCCCTTCTCCAAGACAATTCCACTCATTCACATCTTTGTTAGAGCTGTCAGTCACTGCAGACTTTACATGCAGCAGTAATTACAATTTCAAACTACTCACAGTCTCCCTACTCTGTGTGTCACATGTCACGATAGGACTTAAGCTTGTTGTTATGACAATCTTTACCTAAAAGGGTTCGCTAAAGCATCTATTGTCAGTTTGTCAGTCTCTGGACATGAAAGTTTATTGTGCTTTACCTCAAATTACAGACTTCTCTGTGATCTTTTAAGAGGTGGGTTATGTTAAAATGCACACCTTTATGATGCCATGTCACTCATTTTATGTAATATATCATCTCTCTAATTTCAAATTTCCAAACCTACAAGAAATCTTTTGTATATCATTTGTATATATTTACAAATTACTATTGTGGTGTGACATTTACAATAATCATGAAGATTGGAAAGTCATAAGTGTCATAAAATAACATGTTTATAATTCTCTTGCTTTTAAGCAAAAGGAATATGGCTCTTGCAATTATGTCATCATAAACAATGAAAAAAACGACATGAAATGTGAACAGCACAAAAGTATATACAATAACTGATGCTGACATATAAACAAGCTGAAATGTTTACAGGCAGCAAGCTGAGAAGAATAATCCTTCGAGCACTATCATGTAAGACAGTGCTTGAAGGATTTGAGTCATTTACTGACTGACCAGTACTTCACACTTGCTCTCAATTCAGCCTTGTAGCGCCGCCGCATTTGTTTATTGTGGATTAAAAACCCTTTTCCTCGGCCTATCCAATAATGGATGGCTGGCCTTTGCCCATTCCATTAACTCAAGCATAATTTGATCTGTGAATAAATTTTAATGAACAAAAATTTCCCTGCAAGCAGACAGTTAGTTAATTGTAGCATTTTAAGAGCGACAGTATCTGTGCGTTACCTAATTGTATCTCAGTGACTGGCCATGATCATTTACGCCACAAGGCATCGCTAGAAGACTCTGCCCCTGCCAGCACCCAGTGAAAAGTGGGCTCAATTAAAAACTCTTCATAAATATTAAACATTATCTATCAGCAAGTTATTTATATAAATGATGTATCCACTTGTAAGCACAGGCAATCAACATCTAAATGTCCTCTGTAAATACAGCTCAGTCATGGAATCCTTGCTCTGTTCTAATTCCAGAGCTGGCCAGTTTTAAACAGGCAGCGTGCCAGGCCAGCACTTCGCCATGCTAGCTAACAGAGAGGTGGTAGTACTGATGTTTGGCTCATGTTCATACGGTAAGTGATCGGCTTCGTCAAAGCAGGGAAACCCTGCACAGGGCTGATTCGTCTGTCACCACGTTGAAGGAGGCCTGCTGAAAGACAGAGAAAGCTTGGAGGGAAAAATAAGACTGGTGAATTTATTCATAGTTACAATAAAGCATGTGATATTTCACAGCTGAAACTGATAATAATGGATGCTATCTAACTGACATCAGCCTACCTGCAAATATGTTAATAAGGATTTGCTGGGGTTGATTCCTCAGTTTCCCCACAAGACAGTTAAAGACAAGTAATCTGACAATTGCGCTGCCTTGTGGAATTACTAAATATGAAAAAAAAGACTAAACAGTGTCAAATGATACTGTGATAAATAAAAAAATGCACCATTATAAATTTAAATTACTTACATTTTCACTGCATGAAATTTCAAAGCATTTTGTACCTTCTCATAGATGATTAGTCTCAATGAGAATCCTAAAGCATTGTAGCATGAATAATAGCACATGTCTCTATATTATTAATAAGCTCAGGGCTGAAGCTGGTTAGTAGAAGTCACAGTGACAGATGCTTTCTGGTCGGGTGCCAAAAGAAAGGCAAGTGAGAAGTCTCTGAAGTGTTAGCAGCAGGGTATAACGGAGCCCTGCAGGTCATGTTAGCCCTGTTCAGAAAACCACTGCCAAACACTGAGCAGAACTAGGGAAGCATTACAAAGATAACCTTCCAATCCCAGAATTAACATTTGAGAATGACATTATAGTCCAAGCTCAAAGGAAGCTTGTTAGATAGAAAGAGCATAAAGCTGCGATGGAAGGACAAAAACATGGAGGAATAAAGAGGAAGAAGACCAGACAGTAGAAGTAATGGTGGGAAATAGGGAAGTCATCTTTTAAACTTGATATCAGCTGGAGGTTTTGGGACTGTGAAACACTTTTACTGTAAATGTGTATAGGAATTTAACAAAAATAGCGTGTAACGCCAGATGAAGAACTGTACACTACACTTTGTAACAATTTAGAAACAGAATACCCCCCCACCCCCAAAACATAACCTTTTAATAATATAATGTCCTATGGTGTTCTCTGAAATCTATCTTAGATATTTTAATACATGATGATGCATTATAAAAACAACAATTATTTTGTATAATAAATCACAAAATTATTATTGCTATCTCTATACGATCTGTCATTTGTATGTTACAGTTTTATGGTATTTGGAAACACTTCTTAAAATTAACTTGCTGTTAGACTCTCAATTCAGCGGCCTCACAGACCATAAATGCAACAGTCAATGCTATTTGATTTGGGTGTTTTCTAATATGAGCCATATGTGTTTCGTTCTTGTGAATGATTCTGACAAGTCTACATTGTTTAGTCTGCCTGGTTCCGTTTACATGAAAATGTGACAAATTCAACATCGTTGCAGTCTTATGATCAAAAGATAGGCTTTAAAAATAACACATTATTGCACCGTGAAACAAATTAAATTACCAGCGAAAACAGAGAATTTCTTATATAATCAAAATAGATTATGTGAATGCTACTAATGTGTGGCTCAAATCTTTTAGCTTGAAAAGCTATAGGCAAACTTTGACCCGAGATGTAGTTTTACAAAGCAATTGATAACAAACAAGAAATCCACACAAACAGTGGTGACTCTGTCTTGCATTTTTACTTGTGCCTCTGAATGCAGTGCTAATTCCACAGACCCTGTATTCAATTATTCATGCCAAGTACATAACTTTTCAATTAACTAATTGCCGGGCTCTGGAGAGTTCTGTGTACATGGTGCCGCCATGGAGGCAAATTCTTCACCTGCATCCTTAATACACATTGACTTTAAGAGAAAATATTTTCATAAATATTTAAGAGAACAAAGTGAGCTTTTAAAATTATAAACCAACAGAATGAAGTAAAACCTTCATTAGTCAAAGATTTTATAATGTTATCTTTATCTGGGAAAAAAAATCATAGAAAGAAATATTAAACTTTTTTAAAATATGCGATGTATCCTGTTTTCATTATAGTAGCATTCAAAGGTTTCAAATAAGCACCAGTGGAATGGGTTGGAGCAGTGATGGGTGAGGAAGTAGCAGACAGCTGTAAGGAAACTGTTTGACTCACTTCCCAAATTCTGCCATGTTCCTCACAATCTAATCTCTCTGACCTGCTGACCCGTCCACAGAGATAAGAAGCAAGTACAAAAGGGGGTTCCCATGACCAGTGAGCCTGCGGTTCTACACTGACAGCTATGATAGATTCTTATGGATTCTGTAGTTTCTCATCTTCAAAGACTTGCAACACCAGCACATTAAATAAAAAAACATTTTTTTTTTTTTACATCTCTGTGTTTATGAAACATTACTAATATATCAAACAAGACACCTATAATATCTAAAATCCAAGGGTGGAGATAGAAAGGGAGCCAGGGTGGAAGTGGCAAAAACTGCAGTAACTCCCAAGACTTGTTAACATTTCAAACTTTACAGCAATAAAAAAAAAACATGTTTAGAGCCTGGTACAGAATATAGTTTTGGCCCTATGGATAGCTTACCCTCTTCATGGTATTTTATATTCATTTTTTTTTTTAGATGAGTGAGTTAGGGATGTGGCCTTGCTGACAGACAGGTGCTATAGGCTGCTGTGTGCATATGTGTGCTAGGCCTCATTCATTGCTCTGAGTCTTTAAACAGTAACTCTTTACCTTGTTGACGATGCTGTTTGAACTTTATGGATTTTATAGGGTTCTCTGGCTAATATAATGAAATACTGTGTGGTACAGGCCATTCCAAAAGTTTGTGCTTCAGTATTTGTAAGTGAAATTCTAGTGTTTCATTATTTTGTTATGTTGCTTATACTAATTAGCTGATATGCGTGTCTGCTCATTGCCCCTACAGTGAATGAATATAGCTTGCTAACCAAGCTATCTAAAAATAGCTAAAAAATATAGCACGTTACCCTTTCATTCACACAAGGTAACATCTGGCTCAGAAAAATCAATATGGTGGAAAAATGGTCACACAAAATACAAAGTAAAAAAAAAACAGTGACTATGTCTAACTTTTGCAAATCCTAAGTCTAGATGAGTTTTCAGTTATGACTGTATTTTGCAGTATATAAAGGCGGGTAGATGTGAAAAGCAAAAACTTTTTTCATCTGTTTCTCTGCAACCATTTAAGATTCCAACATGAGCGAAACCTCACTCAGAACAAAAATAATGTGTGCAACATTTAAACCAGGAATAGAAGTCAAGGGGAGAGGCTGAGATTTGTGATATTTTAAAGCAAGCTCCTGTTTATTCCTTGTCATAAACATCTCAGTGTCCACGATAACTTTCTCCATCTGGTCTTCATTCTCAAACCAATCCTCGCTGGAATAACAGCAGACATTATAAACCACAAAATATATCAGCCTAAAGAAGCAAGGCACGGAGCTGTGGCCATTCCAGATCGAGCAGATTTGAATATGGTTACAGTACGACTGCTTCCTCCTCCAGGCAGGTAAACAATGTAATAGGAAACTGTCACAACTGATTTGAGGGGCATACAGCCAATGAAGGGGGACGATATGACATGTCTCCTCAGATCACAGCTTTCTGATGGCAATCTGTTTAGCTGGAGAGTGTGTAAAGAGTAGCAGAGCATGAGAGGGGAGTGAGAAGTGTAGAATGCAGACAAGGGCAAAAAAGAGAAATGATGGCGGTAGAAGCGTAGAACAGGACCAAGATGACGAGACAAGAAAGAGCATGAGGAGGAAGAAGAGGAAAAAAGAAAGGGGAGGTGACAGGGTGAGTGCTGGATAGTGATAATACTGGCTCCTTTCAGCCCATGCACAGGGGTAAGGTGAGACTCCCTCCAAACTGTGCTTTCTGGGCAGTGGCCCAAACCTGGGCTGCCTGATTGATTTGCCCAGTAAAAAGCCCACTTGTGCAGCTGTGCCATAGCTGATTTCTCCCAACCAGCCTTATGCAGCTCCCACTGCGGAGAAACCACATTAACCAACATGTAGAAAAGGCTGCTGAGAGCAAATGAAGGTGACAGCACTTTTCTTGACAGCCAGTGTATGCAAAAAGATTTAGAGACAGTTTTTACTACATAAAATACAGTGTAGTCCGATTAAATAAGACATGTTTGACCTGCTTCTTTGTATGCAATATGTTGAATCTATTTTATTATTAAATATATGATGTTATCTAATGAGACAAAGGACCAAATGCAGAATGGTTTATTTGCCATTGTTTTTATTGCTGTAGTAACAGGTATAGTTTAAAGCACAGTGGAAAACAGCAGAGTACAGACAGATGCTACAGGAAGTTTCTTCTCAGTTTCTGACAGGTGGGCAAGATATTCCCTAGATGTAAATCTCTCTAGATGTACTGTTAAATCATAACTTTAACCCTAATTGATCTTGTATCCATCATTGTTACTTGTTGTTCCCTGCTTTGCCACGGATACAAAAACATAAACATTAAAATATGTCTAATGCCAGTTTAAACATGATATTAACAAGGTCTTCTTTTGGCTGAATAGATAATAAATAATCCAAGAGTTTTTACAGTGAGATCTTTGTGCAGAGATGTGCTCTTCCTCTTCCTGTGTGAATCAAACCTTCCCCGATTAGACATTTAGAGTGGACGGGATAAGGCGGGCCCCAGGTGGCCCCCTCTTTTAAATGGCAGATTAAAGAGTGCACAACTAATTTCTTTAGGCTAATCTTATTAAAGGAAAAACAGCTGTCAACTGTCACCATGTGAATACAAACGGTCTGCAACTAGCTCAGAAGTGCGTCGGCGCCACGTTGGTGGGATGCATGCACGCATGCATGTGCAAACACTATTTCATGCATATTCGTTGTCTGCAAATTTTAATATAACACATATTATTTATTCAAAACAAAGGGCATCCTAAAAGCTGAAACACAATGTTGCAACCTCTTTGTCTTCCATTGTATTTGCCGCTTGTAATTATTGCTTTTAGGTTACACTAAACTACATTAAGCAATGCATACAGCCTTTTTTAAAATGTGTAAATAGAGACCAGGATTAAAGCTGGCTCTTTGTAAAGCAGTGACTCATTGTGAAGCCAACGTTTATTTAACCCTGTAAGATCCAACCCATCAAAAAAACCCCAGAAAATTCGGATTTTTTGGAACTGAGATGTTTATTAACCCATACAACAAAATCCACAAAATCTTTTTGGTGCTATATCATGTTGTATATGATATATATACATTACATATTTATTATATATTTTTTGTATTGCATTTGATATGTTGGGCATTTTTGGCAACTTTTTGTTAACAACAATGTTAATTAAAAAAAAAAAAAAGAGTTTTGTCCATAACATTTTGAAATTATGGCAAGTGTTGATCATGTTGATGAGACAGAGGTCTCAGAAACTCATGTATCAAATATGATACAAAGAGCCTTACAGGGTTAAAGTATGCTTTTACTACATTGCGATGACTTAAAACAATATTTCCACTTGAAAGAATGAAACTTTTTACAAGCTCAACATCTTTTCATGGTCATCACTCGCTCACATTCACTCAAGTTGGAATTTTGGCCCTGTGCCCTCTGACATGATCTGACACCAGGTGCTCAGTACCCCAGGGTATTTTAAAGCCTCATCACCTCTGAATCCCCACCCATATAATCCCACCACTCTGATACATACAAACCAACAGGATCCCTCTTTAACACTAAATTTCTTTCAACATTTTGCATAGGATCATTATTATATTCTTTTCATCATTTGAAAAAAAGATTCGTTTGAGTAGCAGTGGCTTATGACACCCGAGTACCGCAGCCCACACACTTCAGCGCCGCACCATCACGGCCTTTTGATTGCTCCACCTCTCTGTAATTGCTGGTGATTAACCCTGGCATGAGAGTCGGCCAGAAAGAGTTCCTCTCCCTTCTCTGCTGACAGTTCTTGTCAGTGGGTTTGAGGGGCAATTTGGCTGCTGACATGCCTTCTCCAGTCTCTTGTTACTGGGGAACTATGCTGTGCTTGACCCAGCACTGCGAGAGTATCTGCTGAATTCCTTCCTCCCTCTCTTTTGCTTCTCTGCATTTCTCCTTTTTTGCTCTCAGTTTGTTCGTCTCTTTTGTGTCATTACGTCTCTTATCCTTGCTCTAACCTTATTCTTTTTCTTCCACCTTTGCTTCAGCACTCCTTCGATCTCTCATTCCCTCTTTCGTTTTTAAATTTTGACTGTCTTTCTGCTAGAGTTCACATCGGACAACCCGACTCCGTGGCTGGGCTGCCTGTGCCTGCCTGCTTGCAGGACTGCAAGGGGGCAACAAACAATGGGCATATTGTTAATCTGTCCGTAAGAAAGCCTTATCTTGTTGTAGACATGGTATTAAATTTCGGAGTGGCCCCATGCGGCCAGGCTGGGGGAGGGACGTGTGAGGGGGGAGAGAGAGAGATGGGGGGGGGGGAGAGAGAGAGAGAGAACGATGCGAATAATAAACTGTGTAATCTCCTCACCTACTCCAAACAGCTTAACCCTGTCAGTAGTTACTGGTCCAGTGGCACCCTGGACCCAGATTAATATTTACTGTATGCATCCCAAGCAGTTTTTGTTTGAATGTATGACAACATTGGTTATGGTTTAATGAGTGAATGTAGATGTTATCCAATAATTCAAGCGTTTTTGTCAGGCAGATTGTAAAACTGTTTGTTTTCTTGTATGTTAAAATACTGTAATTTTGAACCTTTAGGTAACTATCATGATATAATTTCAGCATCAAAATTCCTAAAAGTAGACTAGAATAATAAGCAAACAAAAATATCTGTATTTTCATTGTGCTGGAATAATCTTAAATTTGTGGGATATTGTCTTTTTAGCTCATCTTTCTTAACTCTGTTTAAAATCCAATCTAAATTCCAGAACAGATGCTTTATCTGGGTGAGGGAAAGAGGATTAGAGTAGCTACAAATTACATTTTTAGTTTGGGGACAATACCCTTTCTTCCCTGAAAAATCTTTACTTGTCATTTGTTCACTCACACAATGTCATAAGGAATATGTAAACATTTAGTTTGAGATGCTTACAGTGGTTGAAACATTTTTAAACCAAAAAGCCCAAAGATCCCACCTGTGGTGAGGGATCATTGAAGATGAGCTTACTCGGGGGTTTGCACCCAAAGTCCAGATCCCAGAGTTCAAAGTGGACCCCCTGTGATTACAGGAAATAAGAAGGTGGATCAGGAGATCAGCAAAGTGTGGAACACATGCACATTTGCCATCCTTTTTACATTCAGGACCACAGCGCATTGTTGAGTGAGATGAAAACCATGATTATGCTACTCTAACAAGCAAAACAGATGTTGTACAGCAAAGATTTTCCAAGCTGCAGAAGAGAAACTACAAATGACATTACAGCAGTGTTGCAGAGTGATAAAGTCACAGCACTTGCTATCTAGTGTCTTGCATATTACAAATTCGTTATTCATTTCATTAAGTAAATGAAATAAGTAACATCACAAATTAGCAACTATGTCAAATAATAATGGCACCAATTATACCTGCTGTCAGGTGTCTGGCAAACAGCAATGACAAAGTTGATTTTTTGGTTTTTTTTGAGACAATAAAAAAAAAAAAGTTGACATCAAATTGACATAAACCACTATTTTTCACTTGTTCTCCTTCTTATTCCATTGCTGATGTGGAGGTATTGACACCTATCATGTGGGAGAATACTGCATTGAATACCCGGCACCTTTGTGAAGCAAGTGTTTATGTAGCCTGTGAGAAGCCACATTATGAAACAAACACATCAGCAAAACAACAGAAAGCTTAGTAATAACAAGCAAAACGACTTGCCATTATTTGTATGCAATTTCCAGGTATAAGACTGTACTGTGAATTTCCTTTGTGGCAAACTGTAGAGGGAAATTTGCACAACTTACTTAACCTGTAAGGAATACCAGACTAACCAGTTACACTCACTGGCTTGATTATAGTCTCACAACTTTCTACGCCATGTAACAAACTGCCTTTACTTTGCCTGCTATGAACATATGAATGAGTTTTATGTTTATGACATGCATGAAAAAAGCAGAATCTTTGCTTTTATGTCTATCTGATGCAACAAAATCGCACGCACAATATATGATAATTAAAGCATAATAATGTGTAATTTGCAATTACTGTCACAGGTGTGAAGTGGCACTCTGTGTTGCTGCAGCGTTTTCTATCAGTGTCTCCCTGGAGACGGTGTGATTCGTGGTCTTTTCTGCTGACAGGAGGTTGGTTGTGAGCCCAGATAGTAGAGACAGAAACAGCACCAGTGTCAACTCAAGCTGCTCACCAGCAGCACCTACTGGAGTATGCATGAACTTACAGACTAAATACAGAGTCTATGTAGAAACGCAGCCCATGCCACCTATTACACTGTTTTCATCTTGTTATTTAGAATATTAGACTTCCTTAAGGTAATTAACTATTAAGTACCAAGCGCAAAACTATCTATACTTTAATGTGTCTTCATGCCAGAAAAGCGCAGTGACTTGTTGTAAAATCTTTTGGCATTATCAATTAAATAAAGAGTGATTATCACAATTATAAAGGAAAGAGCCGGTGGACAGTGTGTGTGTGTGTGTGTGTGTGTGTGTGTGTGTGTGTGTGTGTGTGTGTGTGTGTGTGTGTGTGTGTGTGTGCTGAATATGGCAGGAATGATGAAAT
>VURO01016562.1:4756-14921 GCA_015108175.1 Pelvicachromis taeniatus
AGAAGGCAAAAAAAACAAAAAAAATAACCCCCCCCCCCCCCCCCCGTGAGCAAGCATTTGGCGACAGTGGGAAGGAAAAACTCCCTTTTAACAGGAAGAAACCTCCCCCAGAGGTTCAACTTGATGATTAAATGCAAAAATAATGTATAAACACTTTGAGTTGAATCCTAGCCTGTCTTTATGGTCGATAAGGTTTGTAAAAGTCTGCAGGAAAAGTTACATGAGCATTTTAACCTACAGGCTGTAGGCTGCAGACCAATGCTGCCAAACCAAGAATGACAGAATGGCTCAAACGTTAAACCCAGTAGAGGCTGGTGAGTCAGAAGGATCTTCACACCTTTGCAGTCTCTTCACTGATACAGCAGTTCACTGTAAGTGGATGCAAACAGGGAGAAATGCTTGGGAACAAGCATCCCACTAACAACACTGCAGCCCGACTAGCTGGAGAGGTCTGCATGCGTGCCACCAACCTGACTCAGACAGCCATCAAGCTCACGTTCATTGTTGCCTCTTTATAAAGGACGGTGGACAGAGTGACAGCTGTATCTAATGGGCCTCCGTCGCTCCCACTCGCCCTGTCACACAGACGTGCTGTAAGCTTCAGCCGGGACAAAAACACGGAGCACCAACCATCTACCCAGCCATGCCCCCAGATACCCCAGTGTCACCCCCAAGTGTGCTAGGCCTCTCATCCTGCTCAAGCCTGTTCAGGGAAATGGGTGACTTTGTTTCAAACACAGTGGCCCACTCACACTGGAGGGCACTCACAAGCGATGGTCTGTGGTGCTCTTTCTATTTCAGCCTCCTCTCAATCAGCAGTAAACAAAAGCGGCGTGACAGCCTGTTTGTGGCTCTGGCTCAGGCCCACCTGGGGGGATTTCCATGTCTCTGGACAAGGGGACAAATTACAGTTCCCAGGCACACTATCGAAATGTTCAGATCATGTCAAGGGCTGCATTGAGCACGTAGCCGTGAGGCAACCAGGGCAGTGAAATCTGCGGTGACAGGACCTGTGATTAACTGGATTATGTCGTGAAAAGGTCTGTCACCTTTTCAGGTGAAGTGCAAATGGCACAACAGTCTGCACCTCTCACTGTCACAGTCAGACAGGTGAAAAGGGTCAGAAGAAAAACACTTTGCAAAAATTATTCGGACGCTTTCATCTACAAATGCCCAGCTCCCTTTGACTAGTCAGTTTAATTCCACACACTGATACACACATCACAAGAAAGAAGACGCTGGTGCTGGAGAGGTGCTAAAGCCCACAAAACGTCACAGCCACTCACATCGCCATACTGGTTAAGCATCCGGATCACCCGGTCTGTGAGGTTGAAGATGTCCCGCCAGTCGAAATCAGGCACGCCATCTGGGCGTTCCTCTAGGGGGCCGTTGTGCAGGAAGTTCAGGATGTGTTTGGAGGAGAAAGGCGTCATTTCCAGACTCCTGTCGATGAAATCCTTCACAGAAGGATTACGGATGGTGTCCTGAAATAAAGGGAGACGGGGCATCACACTCACTCACTGTTGTTTCCCGACGTTGTTAAAGGACCAGTAGGAACACAATAATCCTCCCATAAAAAGAACAAAGAAGGCAATAATGTTACTGAATCTAAGCTAGTAGATTCATCAAAGGAAGGCTACCTGATGGGAGACTCAAGTAGACTGCAAATGTAACACGATGACAACTTGTAGGACACAAAACAAGAACAAAACACAAGCAGGAAGAACTGGAGGTGTTACCAACAGCAGGGAAGTGGAACACGACGGCGTATTTTGGTGAGATAAGGTTGTTTAGTTCAAGCAGGAAGTTCCTCAAAATCAGGGGAGAAAAGAAAAACGACGATTCCCAGGAACAGCCGGGCACTGGATGTCAGTTCAGTGGCAACGATACGGTCGATCATTATCACTCATCTCTGTGTTTTTAACCACAGCTCAGGTCGGGTCACTTTACTGTGGTCTCTGATTATGTTTGGGGGTTAAAAGAGCCTCAATCTCTGACGCCTTTTCATCCACGCAGTACCGTACCCGCATCATCTTGACTTGGACGCCATCTTGGAAGAAAGCCCAGATCTGAGGAGCAACTTCTTCCCAGGCCTTCCCCATCGTCCTCAGCCTCTGCAGCTCCTCAAACGTAGTGTTAGCCTACAGGAGACATGCAAATGAGCACGTCAGTAGCTGCAACGCGTTAGCCAAAGCGGGGTAAAGCTATTCAAACTGCTCCCTTAATGAAAACAATCAGTAACATAGCAACAGGTGCAAACACGACCATAGTTCAAACAGAAGAGATGAGCAGCGTCATTGAATCGACACGTGTGTACACAACATTCACACATTGGGACACACACTCGGCCACAGATCTCCTAATCTGCTGCACATACCATTCCCACATGGACCTCCCTGTGAAAACAGGCTCAGCAAAGACAACACACACATTCTCACACAAAGTCGGCCTGTACAGATAACCGTGCAACAAATATTTAGCACACGCTTATCGTTAACACCCTGAGTGTGAGTACGGCTACACTACAGTGCTTTGTGTGGCACACACCCAAAGCTGGCTCCTCCAGCATTCAGCCATGTGCAGTGGGGGATGAAAGCACTCAAGAGTACACCCAATTAAACGCCTTCCCCTTGTGTGTGTCTGATTTTGGGTGACAATGGGGACAATGGCGCCGGGGTGACAATGGAGGCTGTTGGTGACAACTGGCTGAATGCATTGAGCCTGCCCAGTGAATCCCAGTCAGGTTCCCACAAGCGAGCGCTTCCTCTGCCCATGAGCAGAGAGAACCAGGCAGCCGGGGGGGTTACAGTCCCATCGTTTTATCAAAGGAAGCAACCACAGTATCTTTCAAGTAGCTGACATGCAACTTTGAATATGAATATCTATACAGACACACGTGATGCATTCACATACGAGACACTGTCGAGACCACAGCGGCTGCATAGACATTCCTCTATCGGTCTCTCCGGTAAAAGCTCTGAAGTCTGTGACTTTACTCTTTTAGATGAATTCTTACGGTGTGACGCGTGACAATAAGCAGTGATGGATACAGCACAGGCAAGACCCACAAGCCATAGAACGTGACAACATATGTTTAAGTGCAAAGGTCTCCACGTTCTTCTGAAACAGCAAAGAGCCTGTGGAGGCCATGTTTGCAGTCTTGTAAAGTAATGGATTACTGCTCATTACATTCCTGGACCAATCAAGGCCGCAATCTGAGCGAAGAGGAAAACAAAGAGGTCATTAAAGGTGGGGAAGGGGCAAACGCACACTTGTGTGTCTTTGTGTCTGCTCACACATCCTTAAGGAGACACTTTGCTGCTTACAAAAGCGTTAAAAAGGCCACGGCGCCATGAAACCGCGCCGCGGCGTCACCATAGCCGATCAGCTTGTGCTCTTGCATTGCGATCAAACCATCCATGACTGCTCACCCCCACCCCCACCCCCACCCCCCAAAGGCCTTTGACCAACACGTATCTACATCCAGATACAAAAGGCTGGACATGACTTGATGAAAGCTGAACCCGCCACACTGGACGCTGCTCGGAAAGACAAACAAACCCTCTGTGGGGGGTTACCTGTGATACATGTTTTTTCCACTTTACTTAACTGAATGGTTATTTCATTATTCATTGTTAAAATGCACAACATGTGCGATCAATCGCTCACACATTGCCAAGTGTTGGAATCCAGCAGGCATCAAGTTCATCGCTTTAACATGCTGACTGTGTGGCACCTGTGTCATGTGACTCGACACAACATGCCTGCTGTCCTAAAACTCCTCACTGTACTTATTTGGGTGATTACTGCGAACTGCTCAAATAAGTGTATTTATTAGTCAAACATGCTTTACTTTAAATGGACAGCTGGATATAAAAACTGCAGAAAAACACAGAAAAAACTATTTCAAAGCTTTTGAGAATGTGGCCTAAAATCACGTTGAGCTGTTTTTATTCCATAGACCAGCTTTAGATTTGACACCATGGGCTCGTCTCACATTCTGTATGATCTTCCTGACAGCTGGCGAGTCGGGGGCGTAGAGGATCCGCCCCATCAGCATGGGCTTCACAGAGTTCCACACAATCCTGGTGGCCGGGTCGGACTCCAGCTCTTTCATCAGGTCATTGCAGAAAGGAGCTGAAGGGAGAGATGGTCGCAGCATCAAGCTAGGCACTTAAACGGGACCCAATCACACACGCTATGGCACAAAGAACTATTATTATATCATTATTTCAACACACTTCCAAACGTGTTGCAGAGGTTGGGCATGGCCGAGATTGAATTCAAATTTGCTGATGAAGATGAGAGGAGTCAAATTTGCTGATGAAGATGAGAGGAGCCAGTTTTGTATCCACCCAGCCATCCATCATTGTTTTAGCCCATCACCCAGCTGACAATGGGCAACGCACATGCAGAGACTGTCAAAGCAAAGAAATGCTGGTGCAACTTCCAAAGTGCATACAGCAGGAAATGCCTGACAGCTGAAGACTCCAGCAACACTTTATCCAGATCATCTTCACAGCAGGTGACGGTCTGACAACAGCAACTTTTCTCCAAGAATCTCGCCCCATTCCTGACTTTACGTCAAACGTCATTCTGTATTTGTGTTTAGGTTTCAAGAGAGTTTGCAAATCAAATCAAAGTGAGCTAAAATCACAACTCTTATAGAAAACTAGAGGGTTCGCTAACAGATGAAACTACGGTTACTCCAAAAAGGACGGCAGCAGTCTCAAGAACAGTGCTTTTGGTTTGGTCTACTATATAATCTGTCATACAAGTGAATATGAATGTAGATGGTGCACTCACTGGTGCCGTTATCATATGTGTAGCGGTCCTGTGCCCAGCCAGTGCCGATACCCAGGAAGGCTTTGTAGTTATTGTCTTCATACCAGTTAAAGGAGGTGACTCGAGAGAAAGCCCCCTCAGTGTACCCACACACAAGGCCCGAGGCGGCGGCCATCACGTCCCTGAAAGACGCATTTTTCTGGAAGAGAGGAGTCACGACCTGGATGAGCTCCCTGAAGCTACTCTTCTGGAACAACTGCAGAAGAGAAGAAGAACCACTCGTCAACAAGAAAAGAAACAGAAAATGAAAAACTGTAAGATGCAATCAAGCCGTTATCTAGTGATAAAGATACAGCAGAAATCTATAACTGTGTTTATTAGACATCCACTTTGTGTCACAGGTGTAAACAGTATACACCTTTCAGTTCAGCTGAGCCCCACACCATAAGGCACCAGCCATGCAGTCTACCTTTACAGACGTTAGCTAAAGCCCTGCTATTCCCTCCGAGATATTCCATGATCAGCTGTGAACAATAACAGGAAGTGCATAGAAGCGTGTTCCAAACCTCATCTGGCACTACCATCATCACAAAAACCGTGTGACAGGAGCTTCCTGGCTGAGCTGTAGGTGTAATGTGCACTTTTATCCATATAGCGGCTCCTCCTGGTTGGCAGCACAACCAATAAGGCACCGCATCAAAAAGGCTGTGTAACCTCGCTGCAGTCGTCCATGTTCACCGGTAAAATGTGTCAGTGTCTGAGACGTGAAATTAAAACTTTTCTGTGTAATATTATCAAATAATGGATTGAATACAGATCTTATATATACAAAAGAGAAAAGGCGCTGTTATATCAGAGGACTAAATAGCCAGTGTGTGGTGGATTAGCATACATATCACATTTAGCCAGTTTGTAGTCCTAAAGAACCGCGTGCGTGTGCGTGACGTAATTATTATTGGAAGTTTTGAGAAATATTTAATGTCTAATTTGAAAAAAGAAGAAAGAAAGAGTTTATTTTACATCCTGCAGCCCTGAGAGAGAGACAAGCGTCTCGCCAACAGGAAGCCACACTGTCCCGTGGAACAACAAACACAAGTGTCTCCACATACAGACACAGAAGGTGATATGAATACACCACCAATGCTACTCTGTTTGCACCTCTAATTCCAACTTTAAGTCCCACTCACACAATGAAAGCTAGCACTGAGCTCAGGAGTGCAAAAGTGTTTTTCTCGTGACAGAAACTAAAATAAGTGAAAAATCATCGTTTCAGAGAGCAAAGCCCACTCCAACAGCACCAGACCTTTACCTGTTCCTGCAGCCTTTTTGTTTTGTTTGGGGGGGTTCCACTGAATGCTCCCATAATGATGATGTCTCTGTTTTTGCTGTGTGGGGGGGCTGAAATGCCATGTTCTGAATGTAGCCTTCCTTATAGGCCCTAGATAATATCCCCCTACCGTCTGTGTTTGCGTAAAGAGCCAGGCCACAGGAAGCAACCGTTTCCTGACAACTAAAAATAGCAGCGGTCAACTTTTGAATTGAGCTGCTGGAGCGGGGCTTACCTCCGTCAGTTTGTCCGAGGCAGAGGAGACAGTCTGGACCCACAAGTGAATGTCGATGCCTTTTGAGTGATTGTCCAGAACAACAGGAAGCTAATGAGAAACACAAATGAATGAACATGTTTGCCTTTGCATTCATACAAAGCTGTATTTCCAGTACTGTGCTCCTCAAAATGAACACATTTCCCATAAAGCCACTGTCTGCCCCCCCACACCAGCTGTTACTAATGTGTCTCATGAGGACGTGGTGATGTGATGCAGACACTCTTCTCTTCACCTGAGCACTACTTTCTACCAAGGGTCTTGTTGGTTTGCTCAGAGTTTCCAGAAAGTTCACAACACAATAGGCTAAAGGTTCAGGAAGCAGAAGAAGGCCAAGACACAGAATCACCAGTGGGAACATCCTTCCGCTTGGACACATGTTGCTATCTCGGTGCATGTGGACACTACACGAGAGGATGTGTGATTTGAGTCCAATCTGTCTCCAAAGCCAGGCAGTAATATTTTAAGCTACTCCTGTGAATGAAGCCAAACTATACAACAAACGATGGAGGATACGGTTAAAAATAATGGTACAGAGTGTGTACAGAGTGTGTACAGAGTGTGTACAGAGTGTGTACAGAGTGTGTACAGAGCTTAGAAGACTGAGCACACAGACAGGTTCATACAGTTAGGCTCACTTGGCCCAGTCCCATTTTCCTGCACCTGGATGGATACAAGGCCGAGGGCGGCCATTGTTTCCAGCTGCTGCCTTTTTGTGCTTTGCGTTTACTCCCATTCGTACTCGCACCGCAGTATCACTAAAATAAGCTAATCACAGAAAGAGGCTCAGTCAGTCTAGCTGGACACAGCTTGTTGCTTTACAAGCGGTCTGCATCCCCGCTGCCTGCTCAAAGCATGTTGATCGGCACTTCCTTTTTAGGAGGACATTTCTAAGTTATTATCTTTAGTCTTTTTTTTTTTGACTGTCCCGTTTGGATCTTTAACGAGCAGAATTCATGTCCGAAGGCCAAGAAGGATGCCCAACGGATTTACTTTACCAAGGGGATCATCACAGCTTTGCCATATTGGTCCATTTGATTGACTTTTGTTATTATTATCTATTTATTGTATTTTCAGTAGTTACAGACGGGACAGACATGACTGGGGGAGAGGACAGGGAGACAGAACGAAAGAGAGGGAGGGGAAGAAAAACAGATTTTAAGATGAACAATGAGATTAAATGTAAAAAAAACTTAAAAACCACCTGGCTCACCTGTTGAGAGAAGAAAAAAAAAAGAGAGGATACAAGCAAACAGGGAGAGCAACATAATAAACAACATCACTGCAATAATATAGCGAAGTGTAAATAACAGTAAATATGAAATATTGAATGTTCTTGTGCAGCACAGCAGCCAGGAAAGGTGTAGTCTGCATCTCTGAACACTCGCGTGCACACCTGTGTGCACGCCTGTGTGCACACCTGTGTGCATGAGCGTGCCGCCCCCCAGGCATGAAGCAGGCACGGAGGAGATCCAGGCCCCAGACATCCAGAGGCCCCCAGAGCACGAGAGCCCTAGGAGGATCACCGGAGGGGCAACGCGCCATCCTCCCTCATCCTCAGTCTAATATTAAAATTCTCTAACGGCTCAGTGAATACACACAGTGGAAGCTACCGTTGGCTGAGCATGTGTGTGACACTGTACATTCCTGGAGAACGACGCCTTGTTTACTTCCCAGAGAGTTTTGTCTTTGTCGCGCCCCGTGAGTCATAGCTCTAATAAAAATACTAACACCTGTTTATCCTTTGCATCTCCTGCCTGTGAACAGCAGGTATGTCAGGAGACAACAGGCTTGTGTGAGCTTGTTGAGGACAAACTATGAATGCAATCAGAGTGCAAAGCACAAAGCCTTACTGAGCTGACGGTGGATAGTCATGGTAACCATGGTAACCATGGCACCCCTTCCTTTTTCTCTCACACGGTTTTTAGGGTATCCTAAAAACTCCTGGTACAATCTAGTCGTGTTACCGGATTACTTCATTCACATATTTGACTCAAGTGTGTTTTTGTGGTTTGCCAACTACATGAATGCAGTGATCAGAAACACAGCACAGCTTTGGCAGCTTGATAACTGAAGTCATATCCTGGTAAATCCAATGCTGCCCTTTGCCGGCTTGACCTCGTCGCTTAGCCAGCACATGGCTGACTCACCCTGAAGATCCATTTCATTTTCAAACAGGGAAAGATCCCAAACTGCTCTATACGGCCTTCTCCTGATAACTGGTATTAACTGCATCAATCCAGTGGACTATAGATAGTCTAGTCAAGGGTATAAAGGTGTACTTACTCCCAGTGCTCCCAGTTTAATTGAGAAATTTAAATTGTGCAACTATTTTTCTAAAGGTAAGCCAGTGATGCTTGGTGACTTCCATATCAGCGCTCTAAAGAAACACTCACCAGCCAGAAAAGTTTGAAAAAGTCGACGTTGGCGTAGAATTTGTCCTCGATGATCTGTAGTCGCTGTGGAGTGAGGATGCACATGGCGTTGCGAACCGCGTAGAGTCCTCGACGGCTGGGGAAAATCAGGAATCGCTCGAGCAAGCTGAGGCTGCAGGCGATGTCTTTTAAATGCAAGTCTGGGACTCCAAAAGCAAACTGCAGAAAAGCAGATGTATGTGGAGTCAGATGACATCAGCAAAGATGGACGCATTCTGATGTGTGTGCCACTGCTCTGTGAGGTCTTTGCTCTAGTAGGTTTAATTCTGCGTCTTGAATGAAATAGCTGCGTAGTGTCATAATGTCTGCTTAATGTCCAGGGAAGTCCCACAGCGCTGGTCCATCTGGACAGTCTTCAGTGTGGGCCGGCTGCAAGTTCCCCCAGCTTCACAAACATAACCACTGAAACTGGTAACCACTGACGACCAATGGGCCATGTGCTCACTATCATTATTGTTAGCGTGCAGTTGTCATGACCACTGATATTCCTGTGTCATACTGCCATGTGTGTTCCATACTGCACTGCAGCACAATCCTAGCTTGGTGGTATGAACAGACTGAGGGTGTTGGTGAAATGTCACACTGTGCACCCTGGCTGTGTGTGTGTGTTTGTGCAGCATGTGTGTGAGTGCCTGTGTACCTGTTCGGGCCTGATTTGGGCATTAACTAGATGATACACTGCAGACTCGGTCAGAGGAATGTCTCTGAGGAGGAATGACGTCAGAGTCTCG
This sequence comes from Pelvicachromis taeniatus, assembly GCA_015108175.1. Classification (NCBI taxonomy): domain Eukaryota; kingdom Metazoa; phylum Chordata; class Actinopteri; order Cichliformes; family Cichlidae; genus Pelvicachromis; species Pelvicachromis taeniatus. The sequence goes on from VURO01016562.1 coordinate 14,309, forward strand.
TCGTCCTTCAGGATCGTCTCCAGCTTCACGCCTCGGCCTGCAGACAAACAGGAGCCGTTCGCGTGAACAGTCAGAAGAGCGGCGGCACGTCTTTACCGTCACCTTTCACCGCGAATGAGCGCCGTGGCTACAGAGATATGGAACGGGATCAACTGGATCAGTCAGAAAAAGCTTCGTTTCATAGTAACACATATTGGGCAAGTCGTGACAAATGTGTTTCAGTAAATGACACAATTTCCAGCTGCCTGTCTGTGCAGGAATGAAGGCTGCTGTGCAGAGTGCTGTTGTGGCTTTTATCCAGGCTGTGCCCGTGTGTGTCCCTGTGTGTGTGTGTGTGTGTCCCTGTGTGTGTGTGTGTGTGTCCCTGTGTGTGTGTGTGTGTGTGTGTGTGTGTGTGTGTGTGTGTGTGTGTGTGTGTGTCCCTGTGTGTGTGTGTGTGTGTCCCTGTGTGTGTGTGTGTGTGTCCCTGTGTGTGTGTGTGTGTGTGTGTGTGTGTGTGTGTGTGTGTGTGTGTGTGCGTGCGCCCCCCCCATACCCATTTACATTATGATCTCTGTTTTTAATAATGGGTCCAAAGCAAAAGACAAAAAAACAGGATATCTTCTTTCAGTTG